>OENT01000699.1:0-84111 GCA_900239685.1 Rotaria macrura
AGGTTAATATAGAGAGTAACCGAGACTGGCCGGAAACCGAGACCAAGCGGCTCGATCTTGATACATCCTTAATAACAATTCAACTCTGCATCCTTTGATTAGTTTCTATTAAAATATTCAGTTTCAACCATAGGCTTGTGAATCAATATTATCAAATGTTTCACCGAAGTACGTGATTACTATTCGATTAGAAATATGTTTCTTGTGTGCATACATATCCAAGTAGAGAACTCTAGATAACATGATGAGTATATTATTTCGAGATGACTGATGGCTTTGATGAATTTAGCAAGCTGAAGAGAAGCGTAACATTGTTACTTAGTAAGATGTTTCTCTTTGTATTCATCTAACAATATTTTTATTATTTCGTATGTAAAGTCGATTATAAGATTCTGCCTTATCTCATTGGATTTCGAAAAAAACTAATACACATTTTGTGACAAATGACACGAATACCATTTACTAATGAATCCTAATTTTTACAGCTCATACTAAATTGCAAAATTTTATATAAATATTATTAAAATAGTAGGTAACTCTTTTTCATGCCTTTTATCTTTTTTTGGCGAATTTCTTTAGAAAACCTTCTAATTTTAATATTTGCAATCATATTTGAGACATTTGATTGGTAGTGGGTTTTAAGTTACAAGAAGAAATTCGTCGCGAATTTCGGTACTATCAAACAGGAGTCGTGTAATTTCTAAAAATTGGAGTTCCTTTGTTTTAGATGATTCTATTTGAAATGTTCATATTATATGAATCGTTCAGTTCTTTGACTAATAGCTGTCATTCCATGAGGATTCTAGAAATTGATAAAGAGCATTTCTAAACAATAATATCCAACCAAAATTGTAGAGAAACTCATAGATGACACAAACGCAGCCGCAATATTTACCTTAGCTGAGTAGAATCGAATAACGTGTAGCAAGTAGATTCACTTGCAGTCTTTAATATTGAGGTTAGAATATTCATTGTTGTAGTCGACGTATTGGATCATTTTGCAGTGTTCACGCAATAGCTATTGATGATCATTTACCGTTCAGATGAGTTTGTTTTCTTCAAATTCATACAGAGCGTTGCACAGATTTAATTTTCTATATTGTTCGCTGCTTGAAACGGCTATTAGTGAAACGAGTAATTAGTAATCTGTACAGTAAATGCTAATTATTTTGAAATATATTATATAGAATGGAAAACGGAAATTTTTGAAGTTGAGTAATAGAACTATCGATGACTCACTATTTTCTAAACTATAAAAGATTGAAGATTAGTCAAAATGGCTATTTTTCATCGTTTTTGTTTCGTACTTGACATATTCGTTTTATGGTAATCGATATTTAGATAAAACTATTCTAGGCTAAAATCATGAAAAAAGGTATCATGAGCGTACATGCTAAAATACTGAACACAATAACAACACTGACACTTGTAGTCACATCAAGATTCACTGCTGAACTAGTAACCATTATAACTTGTCCAACGTGTTCGGAACACAACGATAACCGTATGTCTAAGATAAGAATTTATTCTACTTTCAAAGAAATGAATACTATCGAAAGAGCTGTGCATTCACTTGAGAATTATGCAGCTCCTGAAAAAATTCATCGTTTCTTATATGTCGTATGGATTGACTTGATATTTAGTTGTACGATGAAAATGTCTAATTTTCATCAAACTATGTGTGTCATAATGAAAAGAAATCAGTTGAATTCTAGCGACTTAAATGTTCAATACTTAAAAAAAACATGATGAATTCAATCATGAGTGATCATTTGTTTACAAATGTAATCCATAAGCTTATTTTGGATCTATTCTATAAAATATTCTCCATATCAACAACGATCTACAGTCAATATTAAAAAAATCGAAAAGATAAAATACAAATATCTTTTTTTCGTTCACTTTTAACAACATCCGAACCTCTGTCGTCGGTCATGCGGGATAATATAAACGACTAATAATGAGGAATGTATGTGAACTGATTAGTAATAGAGATAATCAAACCTAAATCAATAAGAAAAAAATGACTTCTCAAACAATTAGATATTCCAATATAAGAAAAAGAAAATTTTAAAAGATAGACACAAATATTATATGATGTTGAAAAGTAGATAAGAAAATAAGAAATAATCTTAAATCGATAATAATGTTCAATAAAAATAAACCTTTTAACAATATCTAACATGTTTTGATTCCACATTGTTAATGTATGGCTTAATAGTATGAATGGTATACAAGTCAATCCAATTTCCACGGTTATCACCGTATGACAACGGGAACATTTGTAACTTGTACAACAGTAGCAGTACCTACGACATTTCTTTCGTTCCATCTTCTTATTTTAGCGGTTACGATTTTTTTCAATTCTGGAAGAGAAACAAAACAAACAAGCGGTAACAAGAGCTGAATAAAATAAATTAGATAGAAGAATATATTGAATTGAACATAAATAAGGAATGTTGGATATACGAATTGTTGCATTAAGCCGGTAATCGCAATTGGTAACCAAAATATAAGAAAAAGTGATGACATGACAAGTAGTTGTATAGTCATCTTTCGATTCTTTTTTGCTCGTTCAGCATTATATCTTATTGCCATGGAACGAATTTTTACTCTAATAATTAATAAAAGATTGGCGAGAGCAATCGAAAAAGCTGGTATAATTATATTGAATAACCAATTTCCAATACCGAGCGTTTTATTTTTGTAATAACATGGTGCTGTACACAATAATTCCTGATAGTCCCAATTGTTGACACACTGATATATATAAATAAGTGAACCATAACTTATTGGTGGGTACAATATTGCGATAGTCAATGGTATATAATGAAAAACAATACATTTCCATCGACTTTGAAAGAGAAACCGAGAAAAAATAAGAATATGACGTTCAATAGATGCCCAAAACACTAAAAAACTATCAATAGAATATACGAGTTCAATAAAAAAGAATAAACTTACTAACAAACAAGCTAATGCCATTTAATGTAAACTCATACCAATTAAAGAATAGACAGTGATTACTAGTTGACGGTCGCACAACACCAGTATTCAAGTAATTCTCCACCATTGATAATTCAGTTGTTACTTGAATGAAACTCGTAATTAATAACGCAATAACAAAATGATTTCTAATCGGTTTTATCAACTCGGATGGTCGACAAATAATGTTGATGAATATGAATAAAGAACAGATGATTGATAATACTTGACAAGGTAATAAAATTGCTAGTTTAATCGAACGATTATTAGCTATGATAGCAATATTTGTACTTGTATTGTTCAGTACTAGAGCATTATTCGTACGGATAACTGTCATATTGCTTTTATTACTTATCGTTCCAGTGAAACTAGACAAAGTTATATCGAACAATTGCCAAAGGTACAGATGAGATGAAACATATGAACACTCTATTGAACTAGCCTCATTTTGTTTCTAATCTCTAGTCACACGATATCTGCAAAGAGTTGTAAAATTACCATGCTTTGAAATGTTTCTATTTAGATCTGAAGAAAAATTAAAACAACTGACATTATACGAGACAACAAAAAGAAATGAAATTTAAATTTAAACAGTTACTGAAGAATCACTCTCGACAATGGTTGATAAGAATTAGAGTGTTTTTTTGAATCATCACATCTTTCTTGCTTTCTTCTATTTTGGTTACGAACATAATTGTGAAAAGATGCTTATTTGATTGCATCTTCTGTGTTGAAGATTTTAATTAACTTCTTAAAGTCATGCTGGACTATTCTATTTATAAAGAATCCTTCATTTTTCAACTGTTGCTTATTTCTTAGAAACGCTATCTTGAATTAAGTATGCTGATGTAAGCATTGTGAATAAGTTATTTCAACTTTTCTCATGATAATAAATAAAATATAATTTCAACTTAAACCATCGTCAAAACAATTTCACTAGCTTAAGACGAGAGCAACGAAGATAATTGTAGTTTTCGAAGCATCTAAGTTCGATACTGCTTTATATTTCAATCATTTTCTTTTGTCACTTCTTTCTTCAGATACTTTGTGAATTTCGAAGATAAATCTAGTGTCCATTACTGTCCTCTTTTCTCTGACTTAGACCGAAGCCGAAACGCATAACATTTTACAGTATAGTCTATGTATGTATTGGAGTAAAAACTTTTGACCAATAGTTTTTCTTCGCATTGAAACAGCTGAGGAATCATTCTTCTCATAAGTTCCTAATAACCAACTGATGCGTGACAGGATGAATCCGCTATGACACTTGTTCATATTCTAATGATATCATCAGAAACTACATAAGAAAGTAAGATTGACGAACATAGGTTAAATAGTTCAGTGAGTGCTATTGATTGCACCTTTAAATGATTATTCGTATGGGCACTGTTTCAATTAATAGAATTATATTGCGAGAAAACTATTGTTTGTTGCATGAATTGATAAAATACCATTTTCTTCATAATCATGTTCCTTTTTTCATTGATATACGATCATCTTGATCCAAAATTACAACTTTAGGTCCTATTCTGAATCAATACTTCAAAATTAATATGCAATTCTAAACAGATAATCGAAGTGCTTGTCAGAACGCCATTACTGAACTCTCATTTAGGGCTCGGTCGTAAATCTTATTTTCACTAAAGTCTCATACAAAACACACAAATCACACACACGCATGTGAAAGTTGATCATTTAAAAGTACTAAAGTTACCAGTATATTTTCATTAAAATAGATCCTAATTGTCTATGACTTCACGTGATACCTATGTCATTACAAATGCAATTGTGTTTATGATTTCAAACAAAACATCAACATTAAATTGCGAGTCGTCTCGTTGTGGGAAAACATTATAAATTGACGAAGATTTTTATCTTGATCATAGTGCAAGAGACCGTGTCTCAAAAAATGGTAATACATCTTAAAGATCATTAGTAGTCAATCACAGGTTACAGTAGCTGTTTCGATAGTAACTAACTATTTATTCTGCGTCCATATTAGAAACTTTGCAAAAATGGATGAAAACAATATTTGTTTAAACGTCATCATTTTGATTCAAAACATAGAGAAAGATGTTTCCTAAGCATATGCATTGTTGCTGTAACGTACTCGAGATTGATCAGTTCTTCAAAAATATTGAACTGAACTTCAGATTCACGTTCATATGTTTATATGAATTATTATTAAATGCAGTGTTCGAAATACATTTTCTGATGAAATGTGTGGTCGACTAGACTTCTTATCTTAGTTCTTCTCGAATCTAACGGTTTGATCTCCCTCTAATGAAAAATTGGAAATGCTAGACTCTCGATCGTTGAACGAGACCTATAATGTTCTATGTATTAATGGTTTACGATTGAAATCATTTAAAATTCTTGTTTTTTTGTTTAAAATTTTGAGTTTACGAATACAAATGGATATAGATGAGTGTGTTACTAGAAAAACATGATCAAGAATATTTAATTCTATGTTTAATATTATGTTTCTCCTTTTCGGGGCGTGTTATCCTATTCAACAATCAAGGAATTTTTAGAACATAAACTCTAGTATATCACATAGCTTTTCCCTATTTAGAATGATGCAAGTACTAGTTTTTTCGGTACAGTTATGCATCAATTCATGTCATTAATAAGAACTCACACGTTTAACGAAAATTCAAGTGTGTATCAAGCTGATATAAACCCATAATTGTAAATATGATCGATAGAATCAACAACCTGATAGGATATAAAATTCTCATTTGTCACAAAGATTGGTGATTTTACGTGATTCATCTTGTAATTATTATTTTTTCGATGGTAATTCACTAATTCCATGAAACGATATGCTTAGTAGACAAAAATACCTCGAAGTTTTAATAAGTAGTATATTTACTGTGTTGATGAAGAGAACAAAGTCAATGGGCAATTCATAGAATTGTCACATTTAATGCATTGAAAAATTCAGCACTACGTTTATTTTTCTTGAACCTTATGTGCATTGCTTATATCTTAAGTGAGGTGGGCTATTAATAAACTATATAGACACTTTCCTGATTACAGATCACAAACAATACTCAAAATGATAGATTAGAAACGTGCTACAAACTAGATAAACTAAAGCAACAGTGTCGTAGTTAAACAATAGGAATAGTACAGTAGTTCTTTACACTTTAATCTTGCACGCGTTTCCGTCCATGATATTGTACCTGACATAATAGATATTTACTCAATTGTCGTAGTTTCATGTTCTAAACTCACTACATAATGAAGAAGATAAATGATAAACAACGTGCATTTGTCTTTATAATGAACAAAAAGTTAATGTGCCGATGAGATGAAGGATTATATTAAGTTTAGAGGATTCACACTATTTGTTTGTTATTTATATTTTGAAAACATAGTTGTGATTATCATCGCGGGTATGAACTAAAAGAACAGATGCATGAGTTCCGATTAACTAATTACTAGTTAAAACAGACTCACATAATCAAATACTTTTTTGACCGTTAAGTTCGCTGGTCGTTCATGTGGAAAAACTTAGATAAGATATCAGTGTAAATAACGTCTCGATTAATCACAGATCAGAATCAATGCGCAGTCCGAATAATGAAAACAAATGTATGCTTAACTGATGTATCCATGAATATTTTTATTTTTTCAAGGACACTCTAATGGAAAACTACGTGGTTGTGTCCTTATTCTGTTGATCATAATCATATTTCTGTTATTTCTATTACTTCTTCCGCTAATGCATTGCCATTTTTGTTTGTATATTGTATTGTGCTCTCATCTACTATTTTTCTCTGTATTCCATTAAATTGATAAATAATGTAGCTAAAGTAATAATTTAAAAATTACTGATAAAGAAGTTACAATAATGTGAATTATCAAGTTTGAACAACAATGTTGTTCAACATGTGTTACATCGTGATCTCTTTTACGAGACTATAGTATCTTTGATTTTGTCTGAAAGTCGATACAGAAATGAAATTTATTCGTGTTGATACATTCTTCATTAAAATTTTCTTTTCCGTAGAATCGTATTTTACTTCTGGGTTCGATTACGTCACCTATGTCATGTGTTTCAAATGATGTAAGGAAATATTTAATCATTAGGTATGATATTTTAAGCACGTCTTTCCTGTTGATTTTGATAAGAGAATCGTCAATCGATCTGTTTTTTTTTTGATAGTTTTTCGATTAGGCGTATTACTTACTTGCTCGAAAACATATTGCTGCTATAGATATAGGATTAATTACTTTTTTATCACTATTCGCCTCGAGGTAAATGTCTAATTATTTTTAATTGCTTGTTTTAGTTGATTAATGTGAGCAAGACCATGGATCATTTTAATTTTGACGTATTCCATCTGAATCAATAGAAAATAGCTAATTAATTAATTAAAATAGAAGAGAAAAAAATATCAAATTATACCGTGTACTATTTGAAACGTGTACTATAAGGAAAAGATTACATTAAATAATTGATATTGATTTAAATCTAGATCTTTGTTTTCCAGTTCGCAAGATTGCTGTACGGAAATATCATTTTGAAGACTTACATAGGTTTATTGATACATGATGTAAGGATGATTGTATATGTGTGATTTCATGCTAGTTTTTATTTGCAGTTAAAGATGATTTCTAAATACAATGGATGTACATGAAACTCTCTCTTTTAAGTATTTACTGGAAAATATTTTACTTTGATGGAAAATTTCAATATCACGATCCAGTCTCATCCCTACTTCGAAATGCTTATGAATAATTTATCTATACATCATAGAAAAGCAGAGTGATTCTAAGCGATAGCCATCTTCCTTGAATCGTCAGTTACTTGGTTAGTGATGAAAAATAATATCGTTTATGATAAAGAATGCAGCCATGTTACATATTCTTTTCTTTTAAAATTCTACTCAAATTAGTGATATACATGTACATTAGAAAAATGAAGTTCTTCATGCAAAAATATCAATTAAAGAATTTTAAAAATATCCGATAATAAGTTCTGATAATGACAGTGCCGAGTGTGCCGCGTATTTTAATTAAAAAGCATTTTATCATTCGACTATAACAAGTTTCTTTTATTACTTTTCTTGCTTGGCAACCACAGGGGGAACGAAGGGCGACTGGGCCATGATCTTTAATGTTCTATATCATTTCTTTTTAGTTTGGGACGTCATTTCGTTAGACTTATTAATCGGATACATCATAGGTTATCTCCTTGTCCATATAATGAATTGTCTTTTTGAGTAATCATTTTTTCATGTTACAAACAGAAAACAACATTCATATACAAGCCTATGAATCCGAATGAAAAACTCTGATAATAACTAAAGTTATATAGAATTCTATAAGCATACAGTTGGCCTCACATGATCTATTTCTATTTTGTCAAAAAACAATTAGAGAAATGAAACAATAACATGCTCACCGTTCATATTCGAACTCATGTGTCCGATTGTGCTTACTGATATTTCATTTTTCGTTTCGGAAGAAGAAATGTGGTAAATGTGTTCATTGTTCTTTTAAAGGAAATCTATGAGATATTTTTATTGTTAGAAATTAACTTTTCACATAGACATTTACGACCGATGACAAGAGAACTTCGATGCTGTTAAACATTTTGCTTTAGCATACAAAATAAGATAATCGGAAAGTATATTACTTGTCTCTACCAATAATATATTAGTGATGAAAATGTTTTAACACAATAGTCTCTGTCAGTCATTTGTATATGTAGAACAAATATAATACAGTGTTATGTCATCTAATCACTTTTTTTTGTAGAAACTCCTCGTTTAGTTATGATTGTACACATCACACTAATCATTGAACTTCTCATATTTATCAGTCTTTGAATGTCACTGCAATGTCTGTATAAGATAGAGACAGAATACAACAACAGCAAATTTCATTAACAGCATCAATAATATTGAAAGATTTTCTTCATCAACAACAATTATATAATCTCGCTACTAATTAGTCATTACATTAATAATGTACAACAACAATCATTACATCATGAGATATTAGTACAAAAACTAAATCATTTGACAAGACTGAACAGCTACGTTATAAGCCAAGATCAGTAAATTATTGTTGCATTGTTCATGTTTCATTTATTTCTGTCACGCTCTTTCTCCTTTATTCTTTTCTTCTACATCTTTCGTTCCTTTGATGATATGCGTGTGTAATTATACACGATCAGATAGTATTCAGAAGCAATGAAACGATTATGTTGGTCTCTAATCGTATTTTTTTGATCTACGTATATAACGTACTGCATAAAAGAAGAAGACAACAAAATGAAATATTGTATCTGTAATGAATGAACGGTTTGCATTGCTTAAATATGATCGGAACAATTGCCGGTGAATGAAAGCCATCAGTTTTAGTCATTTACTTACATACAAGAGTTCTGGGTTTTGAATATTATCTTTGAAAAATTTCTAAATTAAAGATGGCGTCAATGTCTTCTCTTGCCCCAATAATAAATTAAAAATAAATATGAATGTTGAAGATACTTTTCATTGATAGAGAACGATATGTTAAAACATGTCGTATACACAGAAAAAGAAAACAAGAAAAAGGAAAAAGAATACTGATCTGAACTAGAATCAACATACTAGATATACATATACTGCTCTTGACAAACTTTTAAAAAGGACATTCATGTATAGGTTGCAAATGACGTGTGACTGTTTGAGATTTCTCGAGTTTTAATGGTTCATCAATAAATGATGATGTTCGTTTTGCTGTACGAGTTGGCATTGAACTTAAATAGAATGCTGTCATTAGTTCCAATGTTGCTTCGGGTGTTGATGTCGTTGACATGGATGGATTTTGTCGTTCATTTTCATTATGTAAACATTCAATATATTCTTTGATGGTATTCGACAAAAGATCGCATTCAGGGTGAAGTAGAGTTGCTGGATGATTTGTTTTATCAGTTGATGTTAAACATTTGTCTACCCATAGATCAACTTGTTCATTAATTGATGATCGCTCATTTTTAATTTCTTCATCTGTATCATCATCATCATCATCATTTTCATCTTCTAAGTTGATATCTTCTTCGGGATATGCATGTGGTGAGAGAATGCAGTCATCATCTTCATCATCATTACGATTATTTACATCTAAATTTTTAATTAGTCGAATTTCGTTTTCGATTTCTTCGATATGTTTTAATATAGCACGTGAGTTTGTTTTCGTTAAAGTTGTTGACAATAAAATTGGTGGTGGCGATGGCAATTTAATATTTTTTTCATCTAACGGAAGTATGAATGGGTTGTTTCGTGATGAGACAGAAATTGACGATACTAATTTAGTCGAAGGTTGCTTATCTTTTCGTTGTTTACGTAAGCGTTCATTCTCCAATATTTCTTCGAACTCAAGCGAAAAGTGATCATCAATTGAACGCGTTGATGAACTAGATGAATGACATTGATTAAGTACTTTATCATTTGGTAATTTAATAGGATGCGTTTTCGTTGCGTTTGATGTTCGTTGATTACGATAGTGAGCAGCGTCTGTTGATATCATTTGAGGACCTGAAATATTTCAATAATTAGACTTTTCTTTTGTCAATAATTCTTTTTCTTATTCGAAGTTTACTTTTTGTTCGTCGTGTTAAATTGCCATTATCGGAAGTGATGGTATGCGGACTAAAATATTGTTGTGTATTAGTATTTTCTTTGGAATTGTTCTGTGTGAAAGATGGTGATGGTGTTGATGAAATTTTCTTTTTCGATTTCTTCGGACGAAATTGTTCTGTTTCATTTAATTGAGCATCATCTCCACTTGTATTATTAACTGATGATACAATCGAGGCAGGCAACGACGAATTAGATGGTGATGATGAAGGTGATGAATCAATAACTCTTGAACTTGATAGAGAAAATCCATGTCCACTATCACTTTGATGCAGAATAACACTGGGCGTTGGTGCTGGTACCGATACTGGCGGCGGGGGTGATGGTGAACCGGAAGAATTCATATTTCCATTCGATGTTCTCTGTGGGAATGATTCTGAATGTATTAATCCTACTGGTGATGCACGAAATGTTGAATCATAAACACCATATTCCGGTTGGGATAAAACTGGTATTAGTGGTGATGTGTGAAGATGACATGGATTTGATGATTCGATGAATGTTGATGATCGATTATTTATTGGCGTATTACCAATCCAAGGGTTAGTTCGAATTTTAGATCGTTGTTTCTTAGATAAACTCGTTGTAGTTGTGGTCCATAGTGAACTATTACTTGATGAAGTCGTACTGGGATTAGCTGTTGGATTTTGTGATGACATGAGATGTGTTGAATGATGTGGTTGCTGTTGTTGATGTGATTGTTGTTCTAGATGATGTTGTTGACACTCACGGCGTGGGCTACACGTTGCTAATGTACTCGAATAATTACGATTTGAAAATGATATTTTTCTATCCAGTGATAGCTTGGGTGGTAGCGGAGGAGGTGGCAGAGGTGGTGGAATAATAGGTGATGGTTGATATGACACTTGACAATGTGAACACGAAGACAATGTATTATCATATGAGGATCGTGTTCCAACTATTGTATTGACTAATTCAGCATGACGAGCTAGTAAGATCTGAGTACGACTATGTTGATCGTCTGCGGCCATCGTATTAATATCTTCGTATCCATAAACATCATAATGACAATCAGTTGAGGTCGCTAAATCTTGTTGATTTTTTGCATGACTTGCTTTCCTTTGTGACTTTGAAGATTGTGTATTGCTTTTACGTTTGGATACAAGGGAGTTTAAATAGTCTTTGAATTTCATTTTTATTTTAAAAGCCAAAAAAAAATCTAAAATAAACTAAAAATAGACATATAGATTTACATATATTAGAGGAACAGATGCATTTAACTATAACAAAAGTACGCAAGTGTTGGGTCATAATTACATCGTACATTATTCACTAATCTCTTTTTTTTTCTTTTCGCATTCATACTAAACTCATTACTCACTCTTGCCCGTTCATTGTACGGTTCGTTTAATCTTTCTTCAGTTGCTGCGATTTAGAAAGAAAATAGTATGCCATTCTATATAGGATGATAAATCAGAGACAGAATGGTTATTTTATTTTGTAATCATATCCTTCTTTTTCTCTTCATCATCTTGTTCTCATCCCAATTCGTCCCCCTGTGTTTGTATAAACACAGCAAGCATTCGCCTATAGCTCTCATTTTCTACAAACGACAGATGTGTAACTTGCGTGAACTCAAGGCACGGTTGGGTTACTTTTCCATAGGAAAGCCGAACTATTATTTCCCTAATCAATATTGATGATCATTGAGACAGTACAAGGCTTCTTCTCTTTCTACATGCGAATGTCTTTTTATTATTACATAAAATTGAAATATTGAACTTACTCATGTATGTATTGACAATTAAATAAGAATACTACTACTGTTCCCTTAGGGTAGACAAATTCAACTGCTTTCTATCAATGTTCTGTTCGCTGACCGAGAGATTGATATAGACAGAGAAGCAGACACACGTAGTAAACACTGACGGACTACATTAAATGTTCAACGTATGTATCGAACACATCGTATTCTCAATAGACAAAAATAACGAACTGTACGACTCCCTATATTAGATTAAGATATGCAATCTTATATCGAATTTCTTATATAAAAATGCCATTTATTGCCGAAAAAAGACCTTTTGCGAAAATGTGATTAATGTGTGCATATTTTTTGAAAGTGATGCGCATATCTTTTATTGGTCTAATCTTAACTTATATTGGAACAAAAAATTGAAGACATGAAAGAAGATTTTCCTTTCATGATCCGGAAACGTATCTCTCTTTCTCGCTCACTCGTTTGCTCTTTCTTGAAAGACGACTCTGTCATTGGCATGAGCCGACGAAGACGACAAGACTAAAAAAAAAGGAGAAGAACAACGGAAAACATATACTTCTCTCTTAATTGAAAGATCCGATAGAGACGACTGAGAGAAAGAAAGAAGAAGGCAGATGGGTGTATGGAATAATCATATCGAAAATAAAAAAACAACTCAAAAGAAAAGAAAGCGTAGCGACGGGAAGTTTTGATTGACTGTAACCAAATAAAAACATAACGACGTGAAGAGCGAAAATAGCGAGCATAAAAGCAAGTGACAATCAAAGCACTTACATTTTATTCGTGTCACATGTTGCAATTTGTATGTAAGATAATATACGAAGTGAGACAAGAGAGAGACAGAGACAGACAGAGACTGAGACAGAGTGAGAGAAAAAGGACAGCAAAAATAGAAAGTGTCAGGTATGATGAGAGGTGTCATTGTTGATTTAATTCAAACATGATGGCATCTGTTTTTTGCTGTCGTTAAATTGTGACCAAAACAAGCTACTAATAGAATAATAAGAAGCCAAGTAAAACAGGCATAATGAAAATACTTTTTCTAAAGGATGAAATTACTGCATCACACTATCATTTATACCTATCAGAATAACTTTACCTATCCAATAAGATAATTAACCTAGCAAAATAAAAAATACCAACAAATCTATGACTCGTTTTTCTTCTGTCTCTCTTCTTGGAACATTAATCTATATATTATAGGTTATCAAACATCATAATATGTAAAAGCTGGAAATCATAACTACTAGATTGCTTATGTTTATACAACTTTTCATGAATGCAAAGAATAGAAGAGTTAGTTAGATGTATATGTAGTTAGTTGAATGAGAGCGGATGCTTTATGTTTGTTTTACGTGCTCTATACTATACGTAACATAATCTGTCATATGTGTTCAATGAAGACAAGAGAAATATACATAGTGATGGGTGTACTATATACTACTTCTGGGTATGTGAGTATTTTTTGAGTCTAAATCAGCTTATCGCGTTTACTCGGGTGAAAAATTGTGCGAATGAAAGAGTGAGAGAAGGGGAAGAGAGAGAGAGAGGGAATTAGTAACAGTCGATTAACTCACTTTCTTCTTGGTCTTTACGAGATGCTTTTAACAATACATCTTTTACATGCATCAGTATACCATATCGAAGAGAAGTGGAGTTGTAACCAGCGTTTTTTCTTTGATTACATAGCCACAAAAAATCCTTGCTCCGTCGTTTTTTTTTCTTTTCTTCACGTAGACTCGACGCTGAAAATGAGTCACCTATTCAGTGGCATTAAAGAGTCTTTTTCTTTTTTTCCTTCTTTCTTCGTTTCTTTTACAGATCGTTCAGTGATTTTTTTCTTTCCTCATTTCTTCGTCTCACTTATATGTTATGGTATGGAAGCATTTCTTCCTCGTTCTTCTATATTTATATTTTCTTTTGCCATGATGCGGCGTCAGTCGAACCAAAAAAGAAACAATTTGTTGTCGTGCGTCATCGAAAGGACATTAAATGCGTGGAACGAATAAATGAATGAATGAATGAATGAATGTATTGAAAAGAGAAGTATTGGACACATGGGGTCTATTTCAAAAGAGACTCTTAGTTCCTGTTAGTTTTGATGAGAGATCAGCAACAGATATGTATATACATTTAAACGACAATGTGAAGGACAAACGTCACTTTACACTGACTGCAATTAGTGTATTTATATTGAATATTTCAAAATAGCATTGATATTTTGTAAGGTTTTTTAGTAATTAATCATTTATCATACAAACATCCCGTCATGATTGGCGAAAATTAAGTGACATGTGACCAACAAAAATTCTCTACATGGGAAGTATTGAATTCACAGTCGTTATCATAAGTATATGTTGAAGATGAGAAGGAGATTTAATTTCCGTTATAGCCAGATGTTCGATTTCGTCGTTCTCTGTTCTAATAGCTTATTTTAACAGTAACTCTGCGGTCTAGATTATTAGTTGAGTGATGATTATACATGCTAACTATCTATGAGGTCTGTTACAGATCAAGGTGTGTAAACTGTGAGGTCAAACATATATATATATATATATACGTAGGGATATATTGTGTACAAGGTTATCTCGCCAACGTTATGCGTTGTCTTTCACGTATACATTACAACTCATTTAGTCTTTCCCGTCATATTCATGTACATCTAACGGACATGGTTATTATTCACCATACGCAGGTGTAACGTTCTATTCTCTTCGAGGAATTTGGGCAGAAGAAAAAAAGAATTAGAGCATTCATTTGCATAGAGGTAATTTCAAATAAACTTTTGATTTAACAATGTAAATAAGCATATGCATTTGGTATGTATGTATAATTGAAGCTGACATGAGTTTACAGACTCGGTCAGTATAAAAATAAAAAATCTATTTTGCAAGTGGCAACGATAGACATTGACATATAATGATATGCAAAGCACATTCATTCATAGTCTGTCTTCTATATTTGTTTTGAGCGAAAACATAGGAGGCTTATGCATTTTTCATCACATCAATGGCATTGAAGATAATATGAAAAAAGAAATAGAATAAGTAATGTAACTAATCAGCCAAATACATGAATCAAGTGAGCAGAAGATGTATTTTTCAATGAAACAAATACCACTTCGATGAATTGGAAAAACAAGTGACAGTAGCACGTGATGTATTATTCGAAGAGAAAAAAAAGGCAATGCATTCATCGATCGATATAACGAATGACATATAGTTAACCTTCATTACGACAACGACAAGACAAATGAGATTGACAATGAGACTAAGTGACGATAACAAGATTAGCCTGCTGTCACAATATCAAACTGAACTTATTGATCGATACATATGACTACCATTATTTACGAAGGTCATGATTCGTTAAATTGAAATGCTTCAGATCATTTGATTGTTTTACACTAAAGTACCTATGGAATTAGAGATCACAATAATTTCAAGTTAGAAGACTCTGAAACGATTGTCAATACTACGAATTTTATAAAATTGAAAAAGAAGCAAATATCATTTGATTCTTTTCTAGCTATAATTCTTATCTGAAGATCTATTTTATCGACATTCTTGACATTCAGTTCAAGAACGCTTAGGCATATAATTCACTATGTCCTTGTCAAATACTTGACAAGTAATTTTCTTGAAATGAACGAATATTAGATAAATACATCGATATAAAGTCAATTACTGTTTGCCTTTTTCTTTCTCGATAAATCGAATTCGATCTGAAAATAAAAGAGAACCCATCAATTTCAATTAAAGAAACTGTCATACATCGTCGAAATATATATTTACTAAAAAGGCTTCACAGTGCAATTGATTAATGAATCGTACTATAATACTCGTATGTTTACTGATCTAAATATAAAATTGATTGTTGTTTGTCAACATAGATGCCGAGGAGAACTTATACTTTCATAAACCTTTCTATTTAATCATGCAAATCAGAATGTGTTTGATTTATTTGATTTAGAAAAAAAACGCCACAGCTTAGATGACTATTCAGATCGTAATATTTATTTTAAATGCATTAAACATGACTTATTAACTGTATACCTCAAATAATAAGAGTTTGAAATAAAATTCTTTAATGCTAGTCCATATGCTCGCACGCGATGATACAATTTTGGTGAACACAAACTTGAATTTAATATCCATGAAGCTTTTAAAGTTCAATGGATAACTGAGGTAATAGTTTGAAGCTTGTATTATATACAATTTTCACTCTCAATAGGAGAACATATAAAATTTTAAAATATCACCTACATGAAATAATTCAACGAATCTTGAGCAGCACAAAATTGACATTAAAAGTCATTCAATTCCACAAGGACAGTTGAAGTTATCATCAGTGATGCTTAAATATCGATATTGTAGAATACAAAGGGTGTCGTGATATTTTTCAACGAAGAAATATCATTCTGCTAAAAGAACGCATAATGAAAAGTATCGTAATGTGGTTGTCCAAAAGATCAACATGTTACTCAATTGGTAAGAATTGATACTTTAGTGTACTCATCTTAGTCTTGTATTAGTGCAAACCTGCGATATTCTCTCTCATTTATAGTCATAAGAGAATATAAATTAATTTTCTTTTCTTTTCTTTTCTTTTCTTTTCATTGGATAATATTTCAAAATGTCATGTACGTTAGAGACTTCAAGTATTAACTTACTTCTTCAAGGAGTAGTGTTCAGATTTCAGAGAAAAGAAAAAGATATCTGTTCCTCATAAATGATCGGATTTCAGATGCTAAATACGAACATGCAAATAATATATGTTGAAAAAATATCGTAATAGCTAAAAATTCTTATAAAGTACACGCAATTATCTACGAATTAAGTACAGCAATTTTGCATGATTTATTTGATATTCAATTTGATATTGAAAGAAAAACTCTAAGAAACCTTGAGCATGATTCATATGATTACATAAAACGTTTTACTTCATTACCAATACTGCCAACACATAATAAATCAATATTCGTGTTACGGATAATCGTCGAGCTTGAATGTTCTAACTACTAGAATAGTTTCAGATATTTGATACATTTTCCGACAAGAATTCCTTCGAAACTATCTGAAAATAATCGTGATTTACCTAGCGTAGTAGGTTAATAAGAATACTTGTAACAATATAGCTCCTTACAGAAGAAAATTATTTTGAAGAGAAGACCACTGTCAGACAAGAATGTTTTAAGATCAGTAGTTAACAAAACAAACAATGGCGCTGATTATGAGAAATTGATTACGTGCAATGAAGAAGCAAGCTCATTTGTTTTTCACTACGGCATTTGAAAGTCTAATCTTTAATTTCCAAATATTTCAAAGTATTTCATCTAAAATCTTAAATAATTACACTGGAAACTATCTTCTACTTGATCTATACTAAAGAACATAATGAAGGGAACGCATTCGTTTGATTGCCATCATTTTTATCGTCCGTGTCATGAAAACACAGTTAATTGATCTTTCTAAATCATTTTGTTAACTCATAAAAAGATAACACGTAATAGATTGATATCTCTTGATTTATTGCATATGTATGTGCATCATGAGTTTTTGGCTTTTGATGATGGATATCAGTTGAAAAACGTTTGTGTTTTCTGACCCAATAGTTAGAATCTTAATTATACTAGCGGTATAAAAGTAGACATTTCTGTTATCATGGACAACGAATATTTTTTTATCTCTAGAATTCATTAAAAAAAACAACGGAAATCCTCATGAATTCTACAGCGTGTAATTAATTTTCTAATAATTGGTGAAAAAATCTATTAATGTTTTAGAAATCGTACACGTAGTTGTTGCAAGTAAACAGTTTAATGGAAAGTCAATAAAAATTACATGTTTCACCTTGTCTCTTTCACGGTCTTTAACACTGTATTCGTTTACTTTTATACTTAGTTAGCAAGTAAGAAACGCATTACGTGCAATGATATATTCACCTTGAAAAGTAAGTATTGCGTAAAACGATGAAAAATATATTACGCAAAATGTAATGTTTTTTCTCGATGATGGATAAATGAAATTGAGCGAAGATTTGGTTCTATTTTTTTTAGCTTGTTTGCATCAACATATATACCTTCACGGTCTAAAACATATAGAAATATACACACTTACATGTAAGAATCTAGCTAGCAATAAATCGACATTGTAAATTAAGTCGAACAGTGTGTTTTCGATGAGAAATTAAAGAAATCAAGTTCAATTCATATCAGATTAGACATCTTGCCTATTTGTATTCAAGTGTACAAAACAACGTTCTTCGCTCTCCATTGTTATGCTCCAGAGATTCACATATTTATATGCACGCGTCAGCATATGAATTACGAAGAAATTATTCAGATAATTTCCTAACATTTTGTACTTGTATAGGGGTGCAACAAATCTTGAATGGATTTGGGATTTGTCACCAAATCTCTGAGATGTGGACTTGAATTTGGTTTCTGGATGTGGGGTATGGTTAGAACTGAGTTCCTAGTTGTGAACTTCTTCTAAATTTTGATCACAGGATTGTTTATATTACTTTTTTCAGCTAAGATTTGGGATTTGGGGTTTGGACTTGGACTTGGGATTTGTTTTCGATCTAACATCTATCAAATTTTGTAGTCGTGCTACATTGAAACCAAATCTCAATCCCAAACCCTACACAAATCCTAACCATAATGATACAGAACAAATCCCAAATCCAAATCTAAACCTGTACCAAATCTAAACAGTTTTATATCAAACTCTAAGAATTGATACTCTTCTCTCCCTTCTGAAACTTTATATTGAAAATTCTCATCAGATTTGGATAATTTAAGACCAAACCGAAACCGAAATCCAAATCTCCATCGAGAAAAAATCCAAATCTATTTGCACCAAATCCCAAGGCCTTGGATTTGTTGCACTCCTATACTTGTATTAGTAATGTTCTTACCAATCATATGTATTAAACTGAATTTCATGTATTAGATCTGTACGTTTATTTATACGGTAGAAAAGAAAATAGACTAGTTTTGCATTTGTAATTCAAATACTTTATCCGTTGAATTTCACTCGTTTTCCAACTTTGCATAAACTACTAAGATTCAGTGCATTTCATACATTCTCATTTAATATTATATGTTTAAAATTCGATGGAGTTTCGATGTATATTAGAATCCAAAAATAAACATTGTATATCATGCGTGTAATTTCTATAATTGTTTGGTTGATGCTAAAATCTTGCCGGGTACTGATCACAAATTTCTAGTTGATAGTTTAATTTATTAGAATGTCATCTGAAAGCATTATCGTAATATACTGCCGATCGTTATTTTTCCAATGTTCGACATCGTGTTTCTTTTTGAATTGCTAGAATATTCCTTATGATGATGTTCCCAATTGAGTCAGTTGAATTCTTTTGTTCGAGTAGATAGCTGTGAAATGTCGGTATATGGTGCAATCATGTTTTTATTGAATTGCGGAAATTTTCAATAAATTCATGTGATGTATATTCAGTTGTTTGTATAAATTGTGTAACTATTTTTAATCAGATCAGAACGTTTAAAAATTTCTTCAATAAAAGATTGTAGACTTTATATAAAATTTATTGTTCAACCCTACGCAATACCTTTAAGACATGAGTGACATCTGAATGTATTAGAATATCAAAAATAAATAACCAATCGTATTTTTCTTTCTGTTGATGAGAGTTCTATGCTCGTCGATTTCATCCCGTAAAATTTTGGGTTTTCTTATGACTGTTATTCGATCTATATATTCATTGATTAGATCATTTATTCAAGCTGAAACAGTCAAAATGGCATCATCAAATACTTGTCATCAAAATGAAAATTCATTAGTACAAGAAAAGAAAAATTCTAAATCATCAAAAAATCATGTACGTCTTTGTTGTTAATTATTAATTGAATTATTTACTTTTGTATGTTTTTTTTTCCTATTACAAAAAAAAATAAGACTTATGATCTGGATTGGATAAAAAATACCAATGCGAAACCATTTTTAGCTGATGAACGGCATTCATTAAAAAAGCCAATTACAGATCCCGGCAGTCAAAAACGTTTAAGTAAATATAATGGACTTGTTAATCGTATGACATCTGCACAAGTCGATGATGAATTAAGAAGCCGGCAATTATCAACTAGGTTATATAGCATGCATAGTTATTTTTAGAATTTGATTATGAAAATTAGTTATTTATTTGTGGTAGCCAGTGGTGACATGGAAATTCGACGTATTCGTTTGAAACATTATTATAAAGCTCAAATAACATTGGGATCTGACAATCCGTTGAAAATGATTCAACAACATTTCGAATATATTGCTGTTGTGGACTTTGAAGCAACATGTGATACTAATCAAGGCAATACTTATCCACATGAAATTATTGAATTTCCTATTGTTCTTATTAATGTGCAAGAGCAAACGATCGTAACTATTTAATCACATAGAACAAATTGTATGTGAACCATTTTATTTCATTCAAGGTTGACAAATTTCAATCATATTGTCGACCAACAATTAATCCAATATTGTCAAATTTTTGTACAGATTTAACTGGCATACAACAAGTATGTGTCTGTATGTTATGCTAATTAACTAGTAACCTTCAGGAAGAAAGAACAATGAACTATACATCCATTAGTCGTCATCTTTTCTTTTAGTAATTGGAGAGAATCGATGAACCATTGCTAACGGTTGTATTTCGTACATAGTCTCTATTTCTCGCTATGACTGTAATTATCTGGGAGAGAGATGCAAAAAGGCAATGAACGTCTTTTAATTCATAAAAAAATCTTTTTAGATGATGACCGAAAGATTTGAATGCTGTTAAAATTCTTGTTTTCTTTCGTTTATGGAGGCATATTACTTAAGTATAATCAGATTCCATACAGATTCTGTTACTAGGTTTGTCATTGAATATTCGCCTATCAACTCATTCATAAGAACGACCTCAGAGATTTGTTGGAAATCAGTTTTGTCATGAGATTTTTCAAATCGTTTCTTTTTCTAAACTTCATATGCTACCAGACAGTGTACTAGAAAGTGGATGCGATGGAAATTTTTCGATTCGTCATATAGAGTTGAAACATATTTCGCCAAGGATACATCTTAATTTTTCCTATGCTTCAAATAATATTGTTCATCCTTTGGGAGTGGAAACATTTTTTACCGACTACTTATTTATAGATGTTAGTAAACTTTATTGAAAATCGATATCTTGTACAAAATATTAAAAAACTTAGCCATAGTTTCACAATTATTGAAGTGCCTAAATTTTTAAGATGTGTAGATCAGGATCTATTCAGAATTAGGTAACGTCTTCGTGTGTAACTCTAAATGAAGACACAAAATATTTCATCCATGATACTAGTAGAATTTCGTAAGAATTCATTGAAATGCGCAATTCTTGTCAATATATTGACATTTTATACATGGAGTAGTTACAATAGATGGAAGAATGCCTCGAAAATTTTAAATAGAAAAATATTGTATGTCGATGATATCAAGTATTTCTCCTAGTCAATTAGATTCATGCTGGTAGATTAAATATATATTATATCTCACTCACCGAATGTACGCAGTAATGTCGAAAGGAAAAATATCGGAAAGTTTGCAGACCGGAAGGATGAAATCCTATTAGAGTTGATATCGTAAAAATGGTCGAATGAAAACAGGACGGCCTGACAAATAATCAGAGAGCATGAGGCGTAAATGTTAAACATAATAATAACATATGCAATTTCGAATATAATATAAAGGAACCGTTTCAAAAATAAAATATAAGTAGAGATAAATTAATCATCACTTTCTCTGATTAAAAAAAAGAACAGTTACACAGATTAGAACTTAAGCTGGTTATGTCCAGTTATCAGACTAATTGATAAAAGAAATGAAAAGAGTATACGCATGGATATCTAGCTGTATAAATACTGTGATATACCATATTTTTGACACTCACTCCTACTATTATACAATGATATGTAACTACAAATGGTGGACTAACAACAGAAAACACATTCTGAACAACGTCGTTTTGATAGACTTGCTGACCATTGTGCAAATAATGAAATTAGTCGAGAAAAATATTTAGAAGAGTTGTTGTTTGTAGTCGCTAAAGATAAAAGGAAAATAAATATAAATTATTGATTGTTAGATATTTTCTTGTTAGATTATTTTTCACATAAAATGATTAAAAACATAGTTTTCGACATTGGTCAGGCATACCCACTCACCCTTAGATCATATTCTTCTCTGCAGAAATTTATAAAACTTCATGAAGTTCAAGATACTTATCTATGGATACAGCTTTTCTTCTGTACTACTTTACGTTAGATTTTTCAAATAGTTAATAGTACCTCTGTTTCATTACTGGAGCACTTTTACTAATCTTCACTCTTATGATGAAATATGATGTGCGAAACTTGATTTTTACTTCTATATCAATCAAAATAAAGTTCAAATAATCATCTGTTTCAGTCAATAAGAATAAACTATTCTTCTTCTAGCATCAAGTTGATCATGCTCCTACATTTCCTGAAGTTTTACGTAATGTTGAAATTTGGCTCAACGAAAGAAATCTTTTATCACATAAACGCAAATGTGCATTTGCTACCGATGGGTGTGATAAATTAAGATAACATACACAAATCTTTTATTATTTTATATTTTTTAATGTTTATTTTCAAGTCCATGGGATTTTGCAAAATTTCTTCGAATCCAATGCGGCTTCAGTTCTATACCATATCCACGATGGGCTAAAAAATGGATTAATATTCGTAAAGAATTTTCTAGTTTCTATTCTGTACAACGATGTGGTATGAATACAAAGATGAAACATTGTTTCTCTTCATCCTTTTCGTTCTTTTATTTTAACATTAGGTCTTGAAAAAATGTTGCAAAGTCTTGGTTTCGTGTTTGATGGTCGTCACCATTCTGGTCTTGATGATTCAATCAATATTGCTCGTATTGCTCTTGAATTAATGAAGGTTAGATATAGTTTTTAAAACTTTTTCAACTGACAATAGGAATTGTATTCCATTGAATTTTCTAGGATGGGTGTGTCCTTTTATTAAATGATGGTATTCGCGCATCGAATCCAAAATTCGTTGATTTAAATATAACCAACGATGATGAAATACATGATCATGATGAAGAGGAAACAAAACTAGATGATAATTCAATTGTTTTAGATGAATAAACTATTCTTATCTTTGTTGAACTGTTTTCTCTAATAAAATTTATAAAGCATTAAAAAATGACATTAACCAAGACAGAACTTTTAATGGTTTCTTATGTCTTTTCCTATATATAATTTCTAGAGTAAACCATGGAACAACCAGATGAATGTTTCGATCCGCTTCAATTTGCTGCCGATCTTGATTTATCAGAAACGAAAAAATTAAATATAGATGAAAAAGTGCACATTTCCAAAAGTCTCATAAATCAAGCAAATGGTTCATCATATATTGAACTATCATCAACTAAAGTAACATGTGCGATATATGGTCCACGTGAAGCATCATCAACATCAGATGAATCCTATTCGAAATGTTTACTTGAAACATCAATTAAGTTTTCTCCATTTGCTCGTCAACATCGTATCGATCCACTTTTAATACAATATGATAATGATGAAGATTGTGAAGAATCTGAATTGTGTTCACGTCTTGAAGAAGCACTTCTACCTTGTATACTTCTTCATAAGTATCCTAAAACGAAAATTGATATTATAATCGATGTTATTGAAGACGATGGACAACATTTACTTTCAGCCATTATACTTTCTGCTACAGTTGCATTGATTGATGCTTGTATTGAACTTTATGATACAGTTGTTGCTAAATCATTAAAAACCAATGATTCATTATTTACATTATGTTATATGCCTAATTTAGCGCAAGTATCATGCTTATTTTTTGATGGTGAAGCAACATCAAACGATCTTGATCAATTGACTGATGAAGCTGTAAAACAATGTCAATTGTTACATAAAGCTATCTGTAAAGTTGTTATTAGTGATCTTAAATCAACTGTTGCCTTCAATCAAAAAATGGTTTCAAAATAGAACTGTTTGTTTCAAGATGTTTTAATGGATGACTATCATGCTAACGTGAATAAACGAAAAGAAATACACCATGAACATATTCAGATTGCATTCTATTTATTAGGAAATGTGTTGAGAAAATTAACTGTTCAAATTTTAAATATGAATATTTTGTTGCTAACCTTGATTTTCATTCCATTCAATAGAATAACTTTAGACATTATTCGATGAAGAATAAAAACTTTGTTGAAACATTTATTTCATATTGCTCGGATAAAAATTGATTCTCCAATAAAACAAAAACGGACAAGTTTCTAATAACGAAATTAGAATAACTCATGGACTAACTATCTAAGAAAACAACACTTTTATATAATTATACGTGCAGATGGATAACTTTATTTTCGAGAGATTAAATTTTATTATGAATACTATTTAATGTTTTCAAAGCTTATGCATTTCATAAAGCAAAATCGAGCAGTAAGAACCTTCAAATAATATACAATACGACATGACGATTTCTAACTTTTCTCCGTTGTTTACAAAAAATTGTTATTTCTATGATTAACAGTCTACTATGACAGAAAATAAATCTTCTGAATTGTAAAATGAAAATAACGTCAACATATGTTGAATAGTCCGTAGGACTAAGTTCTATCCCATGTAAAAAAAAAAAGAATCATAAAATCGTATGATTATAATCGATTTTTTCGTGATTTTTTGAACAACATCTTTTTTAAATGAGATATTAACGTCACAGAATGACCAAAACAAAACAAATACACAAAATGATCTGATATTTTCACCTAAGTTTTTATTTTTAACTATTCTGGAATAATATTGATTAAATCTTACACATAGTAATATAGTGATGTGGCTATTGGAAAAAACCTTGAATTTAATGGCTAATAAAATGATCATCCTTGTATCATCGATTGTTGTTTGTTCGTTTCGTTTCACTGAGTAATCACTAGTTTATATTCAGATATCTGATGCAATCAAAACAGGATGAATTGCTATCTTTATCGATGATATGTTTTTTCTTCATCATGTGAACTGTATTGACATCGATCAATTGTGTTACTTGATTCGAAAAATAACTACTATGTTAGTAAAGAACTTTAAAATAAACATCAGTTAGAATACAACTTAGTTTCGTCTTTCACTTACTGCTATTGATCAATAGACAGTAACATCATACATCGTAGTACTTCACAGATACATAACGACATCAAAAACGTGCTCGTAAAATCTAAAAACTGTATACATAGTAGGTTCAAGAGAATTTCTGTTTTTGTTGTTTGTCATCAGATCCATGTTGTCATATTTTATGCAATAAAAACACAGACTAAGCTAAATAAAGTTCAATGACGAAAGGCCAAAATCCATTTGCTATCGAAAATTCAATTCAAAAGTAATAGCCTTTTCCCTTGTTATCAATAAATAAGACTCGCTGATTTTTATTGCAATGGATTCATTTCCATAGCTAATCTATATGATTACATTGATCATATAGAGTGATGACTATTATGAAACATCAGACAATGCACCAGAGACTATTTCTCGTGTTTAATCGAAGAATACAGAAGCTAAGGAAACTGGGTGACAGTACGACGATGGTTTTGATCTCTAAATTTTTTCATTATCGATTTCAAAATATTATCTCAGAATAATACGTAAGCATTATTGCAACTGTTGCTACTAAAGATCGAAAGTAAACCTCATTCTGGCTATTGGTTTTTGAATGCCATACTATTAATCCAAGCTATTCGTCAACTCTGTCATTGACTTATAACTATAAGAAAAAAAAGAATACAAAGATTAACGCAGACAATACATAAACACAACACCATTAGACATGAGAACAATAGTTTAAAAAGGATGCGTACTTTCATCAATAAATGCACACATCTGTTCACAGTTCTTTCGATCATACACTAATTGGCTTTATTGTAAAGTAATTGCTTTGATCGTACATGGATCTAATTCATGTTCGAATGCAACTTACTAATTATTGATAAGAAGATTTCAGTATTATGTTGAAAGGCGAAAAACAAGACATGATGGAAAATACTTTTCCAAACATGAGCACACTCATTACTTTTTTTCAGTGACATCTACAAGAATCGATTTTATATGTTCAATATCGTCTTTTGTCCAGTAAGTATCTATTGGATGGATAGAAAAATCGTCTGATTGTTACTCGTTTCTTCTCATAATTGCTTTTATTTGCTTGATTATATCATTGCAATCTTTGTGAATTCTACTGCTTTATTGCCGGTTTCTTTTTAAGATGTCTCAAATTTGTCCTCAAACTTTATCAACTGGTACATCATCGACCTCATCTCTTCCTCCATCGTCTTCGAATATTCTAAACACAAGTACATTAAATACAATAACGAAAATTTTCATTTATATCGATAGTAATCGAGATGATGCTAATGAGCCATTTTCAATTAAATTAAATAAACCATCGACGTCAATTACACTCGGTGATTTTCTAGTTGCAATTCCACGACCATATACAAAAAATTATAAATATTTTTTTAAATCAATCGATCCTGTTCTCGGAGTTATTCGTGAAGAAATAACCGATCATAAACAAATCCTTCCGTCAGCTAATGGACGTATTGCTGCATGGCTTATGCCAGCTGCTTTATCACAAATTACAGCGAATGACATAACAACAACAACGGCAAATACAAGTTATACACGACGAAGTCGTCAACAAGATGATTCTCTATTTACCACTGATACAAGTGCATCGGATCTAACTGATATAGCTAGTCAAATGGATCATGATGATGATCGGTAAAATGCAATATTTTGTAACCGAAGACAAATTCTAAAAATCGTATTTGTTCATGTTTAAGATTTTCATCTATTACAGAAACAACAAATACAACAAATGTGAGTAGTAATTATCAACGAAGACGTCGACGACGAAGACGACATCATCATCGTCGGCAACGAGTAATTATTGTTATTCATATATTAAATAAGCATGATTAAAAAAGAAATGAATAAAATTTATCGTTTAAAGGCTTCATCTATGAGTAGTATGACGGATTCAACTATTTCTATGGATGTTGTTACGGTTGTTTTAAGTTTGGGTATGCGAATTACTATTTTTCACTCTATGAATATGTATTTTTCTTCTATTTAGAACGTATTAAATATCTCGGTATGACTGTGGTTGGTGAATCCGATGGTGGCATTATTGTTGGATCAATTATGAAAGGGTATACATCAACACGTATAGTAGGGAAAGAGGAAGTTTTAAGAAAAACATAATCCAGTATTTATCGTGAACTACATCTAGAGTATTGCTAGTAATTAACAAATGGTAACATTATTTTGAATGTTCAACTATGGCGTACTATTTGTCTTTGAACATTGATCCATTTGATCAATAGGTCTCCTATTGATTGATTCTGATTGTGTACCAGTCAAACTATGCAGGAAAAAAGATAATTTTCCGAAATTATCTATCTCGCATTTGTCTATAATTGAGACGTTAATAATTATGTACTTTCTCATTGAATCAATAGATAATCGAGCTGAACGTGAGTGTTTTACTATACATGTGAGTCAGTTAATAAATTTCATTGTTATAATTTTATCTTGAAGAATAGTTGGATAGTAATGGTGTCAAATATGCAACTGTCTATTGACTTTGAAGAATGTATGTAACTAAAAGCACATATTTGTTTCATCGAAATAAATTCTGATTAACCACTTAATTAATATAGTTTTTTATGAATATATATATATATAGTTTAAGAACAAAATTGTGAAGATTCACTTGAGCAATGCTTCATAGGTTTAGTCAGTAATAGTACTACTGTAGTCTAAGATGTCCATGCTGGTTCATAATGAAAATTGAAAGATTTTGTTTATTTTTCTTTCAGAGGCGCTGTTGATGCTGATGGTCGCATTCAACCAGGTGATATGATTCTACAAATGAATGATATCAGTTTTGAACATATATCGAACAGTGATGCTGTACGTCTTCTACGAGAAACTGTCAAAGATACTAAGTAAAAGGAAAATAATCTGTTGCTTTTCATCAATGAAAATTTTCTCTTATAAAATGAAATGTCTAGATCAATAAAATTAGTTATCGCTAAACGTTGGAACGATCATCATGGTATGATGCATGATGATGAAATGAATGGTTATTTTCCATTTCCACATCAAGCAATCGTTAATAATAATGCTCGACAAGAACCAATTCGACCCATTGATCCTCGTCATTGGGTAGCACAAACAAATGCCGTTCTTATGCGACGACGTTCGTCACTCTCACCACCACCACCAGCTAGTTCAACATTATCATCATCATCGTCGAACTCACCACATAATCATAGTGGTATCAAAAGTACGATTTATGACATAAACATAAACTAGATTTTGATGCAATATAATTTTCGCATAGAATATCGATATGATTTAAATTTAACACGTAATTCGGACATGGAAACAATATGTCATGCTATGCAACAGTCTCAATCAGGCTTAGATATACGAGATCGTTTATGGTTGAAGATAATTTTAAAAAATTCTTTTCTTGGTTCTGATCTTGTACATTGGCTATACAAACATGTTGATGGTTTTATCGATAAACAAGATGCAAAAGAATATGCATGTGCTTTACTTGAACGTGGTTATATTCGACATCCAATTGTTGGCCTTTTAACACGTGGGTTCAGTAAATCATGTTACTATGTATTTGGACATTTAGACCATGATGGTGATGATGATAGTCAACTAAATGAAATGTCACAATTAACAATAAGTGATAGCACAATACATTACGATGCTATTGCACGTCCAACATATGGTTTTCTTGATAAACACAATGTGCCTGTCCTATACGCATCAGCATCATCATTAACATCTTCATATAAAAAGCAAGCGAACAATAATCAATCAAGTAAGGAAAATGATGCACTACATCGAAATCTCTACTATCGACGGTTTCCATCATTTCAAATAATGAAACCTTAAAGATTTTTGTTTTGTGTATTTGCCGAGATGTTCGCACCTCACCGTCATAAGTCGGATTCGATTGATAAAATAGAAAAACATATTTGATAAGTAGTTATAGAAGATATCTAAGGAATCTTTCGATATCATTCATCTAGAAAAGATTAGTTTTTCAAATCAGCTAACTACTCATTATGGAGTGTTGTTTTCTATCTACTCGTACGACTATTGCCATTGAAATTGATCATTAATCGCTAGTGTTAAAATTATCTTTCAATGGATACTGTGTATAAGAAAACAAAATTGTATCTTAATCTGTGAGTGCAATGGTATTGTAAGTCAAAGTCTAAGAAGTCTTGAGCACAAAATCCAATATGAGTTAGCTGGGACACTTAAAAATTTAATTTTACATTCATAAAAATTAGTATGCAGGAACTATCGTGTTGGACGAGGTGGAGGATGTGTGAATTACAATCGTCTTCTAAAATTTAAAATCAATATAACAATCAGGTACTGCGATTGATTAAAAGAACCTTAATATTAAAAAAAACGTCTCATCCATCAAGTCTCTCCCTATATTTGAGTCGTCGACGTATAATCTTGTTCTTGACCTACAGTGCTGAACATCTATATTGCCGAATATATACAAGGGTTCATCGTTTGTAATAGCGGAAGCTTTTAAGAGTAAAAATATAATGTTCATTTTCTTTTTTGTTTTTTCGTGATAGGTGGTGAAAGTGCTGGTATCCGCATGACACCTTCATCATTTCTTGCAAATAACAATGCAACATTTTCAACAATACGAAGTCATAATCGTCCGAATAATAATTCGACTTGTACAACAGACAATTCAATAATAACTATCTAGTCTAGTCATCGATATTCTGTCGAGTCAGATTAATATTATTACTTCTTTCATACAGCTATTGACTTTTTTCTTTTCTTTTGATGGAATACACGTTCGTTTGCGTGTCTATTAATCTCTTTTGTGACCTTTTTTTTTGTTAGTATTGGTAGTGATCTTTTCTTTTTGTTTATGTAAGATGCATACCTATATATATATATATATATATCTTATCTTAGATAACTATCTACTCCCGGAACGTGACGAATGAACTAATCAAAGTGTTTGTATGTGGAATGTGTGTGCATTTGTAAAAAAAGACTTTTTCAATGAAAAAAAAAAAAACTTTAACTATGAACTACAATGTTCTAATCTATGATTCATAATTATTTGTATATGAGGTTTTATTTCAAGGTAATATAACTTATTCTAACAATTATTTACTTTTAATACCAACAAGTGCTTGAAGATGATAATGTTGAAATCGTGTTTCATCAATTTGCTAATATTCATATGTTTTTGGATATTATTAATTGATGATTACACCATTTTTTTACTGATTAAAAATTCAAATTTAAGAGTGATCAATTTTCTTGGTAACAAAAAACATCTAGTTTTTCTTTACCTATCTGATAATATACAAATGTTTTTGTCATTTATTATTCTTCAACATTGATAGAATGGATTGTTTCATTTTTACGATCAATTTAAATCACGCGAGAAAAGGAAACGATTACTTTTGATACTTAGTCAATAGCAACTGAAACGATGTACTTCAAATATGAATCAATACTTTTATATTTTTTGCATCAATCGATTCACTAATGCGATCACTAAAATGTTTACAATAGCGATATTTATACGTATATTCGCTATCGTTCAATTACCCGAATACCAACATCGTTACATACAGTAAGAGTTCATTATATTAGTAGTATGCATCACTGTTTCAGTGAGAAACTGATGCCCATATCAGTAACTACTTGCAAAAGTGAACGGATAGTTAATTCATTCAAACTGTACATACCCAGAAGATTAGAATTAGTTGTACGTGAATACTGGAATCCTATTCGGAATAACGACAATCATTAACAAGGATAGACTTTAGTTTTCTTTCTTTCTCATCTTTATACTTTGCAATCAAAAATTCCTATCAGCGATGGTATCGTTCAAAACTTTCAGTTTAAAGTTCGAAAATTATTTATTCTGATACTTTTCACGTGACTGTGTCATTTTTTGACAAAACGCAATAAAAGTTTAGCATAATCTTATGAATCAGTGAACAAGAAAAAAGAATTTGTACACAATTGATAACTCATTTGAATCTAACTAAAACATATGATTGATGTTTACAATCGATCAAATAGCTCTAGAGCTTATCTTGTACGACACGCATTTAATTGCTATCCTACAAACATTCTTTGTAAAGTCATTGAAATCTCTACGTACATATACACGTATCTAAAAAATGGATTTCCATTAAAAAAATGTTTTTGTACATCTCTTTTCAATACATGTGAACGGACAACATTCGATGATTGACTTCTAATAAGTAACAACTTAATATTCTATAGAAAAAATCGTAATATACTCCATTTGTATTTTTATTTGACGTTTTGTTTTGTATACATGAAAAATATCTTATAAATGAAACCTATGATATAATAGACTCAATTATATTCATCATTACAGTTGAAGTCTATTAAGCTTTTTAGTGCAATCAAAGAGTCTACGGATATATAATCGTGACTGTATGTTTTAAAAAACGAAATCTTTGATTGATATGCATATAGAGAAATGTCATCATTTTCAAAGAAACAGACAACTATACCCAAAGAATCATAAATGACGGAAAAGACAAAAGAGAAACTTGATTTTCAAACAGGAATATGATACGCATACACACACACACACAAACGAATATACGATCATTCTAGTTTCTCAAAGTTCGCATAAGAGACAACATCTTGTTTTCATTGATATATATACATAGAAATAGGTTTTGTCTGATGGAAATACTACAAAGTTTCAAGAATAAGTTGTTCTTGTGGATGTAATTTTAACTGTTCAAATGAATCTGATTGATTAAGTTGTGTCAACTAAATAGTAACGATAAAAATTGATCCATATAGGCGTATGTAAGACAAAAACATAATTGAATACATACATCACGTTTTGGATAAGTTGTTAAAAGTTTGTATTCACCAAACATACGACCTTGAGTCGTCAGGTAATCAAACAGAACCTAAATACGAATAGATTCAGATTATGAACTTTGTTTTCATATTTTACATGATAAACTATTTACTTGAAGTTTTTCATTAATACGAAAACGTCTCATTAAAATGCCTTCATCATTGGGTAGACGAATTTTTAATCGTGTTGTATTTTTTTCTGTTTCTTTTGGTTCTTCAGGTAGACGAGCTCTACACTCTTGTTGTTGTTGCTTTAATAGAATGACGAAAAAGAGATACAAATTAATTCTTACGCGTTAATGTTTTCTTATGAGCTACAACAAAAAATAAACAAGAAATTTACTAGTTGCTTTTTTTTTAACCGTTCATGAGCATCTTGTTCTTCTTTTTGTCTTCGTTCATCAGCTAATCGTGCTTGTTCTTTAGCTAAATCAGCTTGTAGTGATTGATTATATTCATCTTCTTGTTGTTTTTTAAGATTTTCACGTATTTCACGTGATATTTCTTCTTCAGCATCGCGTTGTCGTTGTTGCTCATATAGATCGTGTGATTGAATAAGATTAAGTAATACTTCACTTGGCGTACTTTTACCTTCAATAATAGTTAATAATTCGAGTGATCCACGTGAACGTGTAAGAATCAGTAAAAGTGGAAACGCATCTTTTTCCATGACGGATATCCGTTGAGCATATTGATGACCTATGCACCGTTTAAATGCTTCGAATAATCTACACATAGATTTCAAAGTTTAGATATATTTATATACATATATGAGCGACACATGTTACTCATATAAAATACACTACCTTGCTCGATTAGAATCTGTTGTCACATCCCAAGCCCATACAACATAATTATTTGCTAAATATTCAACAGTTGTTTCACTGGCTAAAACTTGAGCACAGAAAACATTCGCACACACCGATCGATCGCTATGAACATAGATAGCTAATGGACGTCTCTATGAATAGAATAGAAATAGAAATAAGAAGAGTACACGTATACATTTTTATGAAAGCATATTCAATAGTGATTTACTTCGTTTCGAGATGTAAACAGAGAATCTTGAATAGCTTGATCTAATGAACCAATATAAAGAATTGGACCTGTCGAGCCATAACGTGCATGAAATACACGTGAGAAATGTTCAAGACCCATCACATCATCTGTACAGCGATCAGGAACTATATTAAAAAGAACAAATACAAGGCGAATACTTATGGTGTAAATCTATTTCTTAGTTTTTGTATAAAACTTTTGACAAATTACATAATTGCTATTGATATTCATTATAATATTAACGTACAGAACCAAGCCGATGCTTTTCCCATCGTCATAGAGATGTAGTGCCTCTGAGTTAGATGGATCTTGAGAAAAACTGTTTGGAAAATGCATTGTTGAGTTGCTAATATGATGTCGATACTCAAAAAAAAATATGTTTTCAGATTTTCTACACATAAAATAATGTTCCCCGAATTGTAACATCCAATCGTCGAACTGCACGCTGGAATTCGGCATAGTTTCAGAGATTCTCAAGAGACAGAAAATTCATTAGTAAAATGACTTCGTTTGTTACTTGAAAGATCTGTTCATCTTCTCATTTTTTTCAATCAATTCAGACATCTTTTCATTTGAAAAGTAATCTATTTACTAAAGAAAGATGAGTCTATCGCAGAGATCTGACACTCGCCAAGTTTATTCGCCTGGAACCGCCACGAGGCTAGGCGAGTCGGTATTTTGCTGCACCGCAGCAAGCACTAGTTAACTTTGTAAATCGCCGAGTCGACTCGCCTATACTTAGAATGTTTTTTTTATGAACAAATGGCAAATCTTTAAGGATATCTTTCGATTTTATGCAGCTCTTTCTAAGCGTTTCCATTTCTAGTGAATTTTATCGAATTGGGACGATAAATTAGTGTACAATGGGTCTCTACAATCAGCTAAAAAAGAAAACTATATCTTTGCAGAGTGATGAACAAATGATCCGATATTTTTCTTGATGTTAGAGGATATTCCCTAGCTTCTATTCAAGTGTTAGCAGCTTATTAACACACTTGAAAGCTAGCATCATCTACTTAAACACGGAGTTTGACCTTTTCCAACACACTTCTATCAGTCGTCAACCACAAAAATAGAAATGTATCCCAAAGTTTATTCGTAAATTCCATTTTATAGAGATTGTTATACTGATCATTTTGGTTAAAAAATTGTTTTATTTTCATCAAGAACTAAGGGTATCAGAGTCATAGTACTAGAAAATGTTGCATGCTTTGACTAGCACTATTTGCCGTTCTGCAGTATTTTGACTCTGGAACACCTTTTCTTGATGAACATGGAACATCTGTTAACTAAAATGATCAGCAAATAAGACCTCTAAAAATATGATTCTTCAGTAAGTTCTCGAATAGCGTTGCTAATTTGTTCACTGTCTAGAGGAGTATTGTATCAAACTTTAACTTTAGTCACTAGTGTTTCCCGATCTTTTCAGTACAAAAGGTTTTGAGAGGATTTTGCGAAGTTAGATAAAATAGAGAAAACTCAAGGATTCAAATAAAGTATTACATAATTTTGAAAACCTAAGAACGCGGGAATTTGCATCCGATTATAGAAACCCCAAATTTATAGTTAATCTTTCGCATAGAACTGTGATTTTTGCTCTTTTAAATTAGTAATAATAATTCTAATTGATGTTATTAAACCTTTCACTGATGCATAAAAACTTTGCACTATCTCTTCTATTAGAAAAAAATCCGTTCATTTAATCATAATCCTGTGCAGCTATGCAGTTTTCTTTTTGCTAGATGACTTTTAGCACACTCTGGATACACGTATATTTAATTATTCAATCTAGTCCAACTATTGCACTGATGTAGTTCTCAGAGCATGGTTCGTGCGCTCAGTAAAAAAATGAATGATCTTTATTTATTTGATTCTCATTAATATTTTTGTTCTTTTAAGTTATTTAAATGTATCACATGTTCTTTATTTGATTGTATAAAATAAAAAGATAGTGATTGTAATGGGTGGTTGAAAAACTGCCTAAAAGTAACTATTTTGTTATAAAGTCTAGGCGAGGCAAGGTGAGGCAGCAATGAGCAACTCACCATCATGACGAGACGGTGATAAGTCGCTGTTTTGATTGACTCGCGGATCTTTAGTCAATCGATCTATACATTGACGTAATTTTTCATGGAACATGAACTCTGAATTTAGACTCATATTTTTCCAACGAAACAGATCGGTTGATAAAATAAGTTTATCTTTATTATTCTAACGTGAACACCAGCAGTTGACTTATGTAAAGTTGACAAACAAGAAATTTTTTTCTTTTTCCAGCTAATGAACATTTGTAAATGCCTTGCTTGCATCTAGTTATTTTTTCTTGCTGTAGGTGAAACACGTACTTCGGAAAATCCTTCTTACATGTTATAGTGTGTCGACTAAAATACTCATTTTACGAACAAATATTCAATGTTTTTCATTTATTAGGGTATGGCTCGATTCTTGTTAATGTTAATTGAATCCTCTTCGAATGATCCAACCGTGCTAATGGATTTCATTTTACTTATTGTCGCAGAGTTTAATTTGTTCACAAAAAGTTAAATTACTTAATAGTTCTCGGTTTGATGTCATGTTAGGTGCAGTTGTTGTATGTGAAAGTCGAACTTGAGAGTTCATATCGTCATCGTATTTATCTAAATCGATGACATGATCGATATCCATGGTATCATCTTCACTCATTTGTTTAGTCGATGTTGAATGCTATTATGTAAAAATAAGTTCCTCAAAAATATAGAAGAACATCAAATATTAAAAAATTAAAATGATTTACCTTCGTGTCGGATCTGCTTGATGGAATCTTCTGAGTTGTTGTTTGGTCAACTTTACGAACAGTAAGATGTGATTTACGATTGATCGATGTGTGACGTAATTGTTCCTAAGAAGGGCAATTGAATTATTTAGAAACTACTTCACCTTTTTGCTTCGTTTAATTCAGAAAATTACTGTATCTTTTACACCGTTGAGACCAGTCCAACTTTGGTGTCGTACTGGCAAATGCGTTGCACTTTCGATTTGTTTTTTCATCTATATATGAAAAAATAGTCTCATGGATACTATTTTATTTATTAAGAAAAGGAAAAATAAACACTCACTTCTCCAATGGTTGTATTTGGTTTTAAAGCTAGTTCATATGGTATTGATTTGCCTGATTTATCATCGTATATCACCGTTACTGAAAAACTAGGACTAGCCGTTGTTAAAACATTCTTAGGTGGTGTTGTCGGATGACGATGAGGTCGGCTAAGTTTTAAAATACAAATGACAAATTGTGTTAAGGAAGAATTTATTCGTACTTAGATATAGATGTAGTTGTCAATGGTGTTGTCCGAGTAGATCCATTGATTACTGATGATGCTGTTGATATGAGATGGATAGTATTGTCTTTAGGTAAATTGAGATCTTTTAAGATTGTCTAAAACATTTCACTCATATCAAGTATTTACTTCCAAGACATATATTGATGTTGAGATTGATGGAAAAGAAAAGAATTATGTAGAGTAAATTATCCCATTGACTATTTGAATATAGTACAACAGAGTATCATTAAATAACGACAAGTATTTATTCGTTTAGATTGGAATTAAGTTTGTTTGAATCTGAATCTTTTTGTTCGAACAAATTTCTTCTTATATTTTTCACTAAGATAGCAGAACATTGAAAGCGGAAGTCTTTCGATTGCTTGAACATATTAGAAGAATGAAAAAACGCCAGTTTATAAGGAATACACAATTTTAAGTAATTTAAGTAGGAATAACCCGAATATGTAATCTTAGTTTTACTACTACTTTTGCAAGAAAATAGTTTGATTAAAAGTGTCAAGCTCTGGTTTTAAAAATATGTCAACTTTTGTTAGCAAACAAAGGAACTACCGTCTTCTCAAACCAGTTTGCTTTGTGTTACTTGTTCGAATCACAAATGAGATGAGAGTGATGTTACCTATGATAATCAAGTGTTGAGCTCTGCAGAAGGTAAAAATCTGAACTAATGATTGATCTCATCTTCAGAAAAATAAAAACATATATATTTCAAACTAGTTAATGATTTCTTAAAATCTAATATAGAAGAATAGAATGTTACACAAAGACAATTATTGCTCGGTAGTATTCTTTATTCAACGAAACATACCTGGTCATCATAATGTTTTGAAGTCCAATTAGAAAATTTTTGTCGATTAGGCGGAACATGTAACTTTTCAAAGATCTTTGCTTGTAGTTGACCTTGAAGTAAAAACATTGCGATTTATCGAATAGTTTATGCGTAAGATACAGCTACGTCAAAAATAAACAACAATAATACGTACGAATAGTTTCGTTATCAAGGATCATAATCTGTTCTGTATGATCTTTATATTCAATCGTAAAACGAAGTTCACGCACTAAACAAAAGATGTTTAACACTGAGATGAAATAAGATCTTCAAAATCGTACAATATCATAATTTAACACTTATATTTATATGATGATATGTCTGAAAGTCGGGGAAAAATTTGCCTTACTACTCAGCAAAAATAAATCAAAGCTAATTTACTCTTTGGTTATTCCATTCAGTCATACAAAGAATTTCAGTACGCGTAGAAGTATACGTCTGTGTGACAATACAAAAACCTAGTCGAGAATACCTTAATGAATCTCCAGCTGGTCGTCTCAAAAACAAATTCCCCCTGGGCTCAAGACAGCAAAATTCAAGGCATTTATAAGGGAATTTACTGAAAGCCCCTAGGGGTTAATACTTACGGAATGATTGTTTAAGTGACTTATGAATGTCTTACATATAGCAGTGCTTTATAATATGTATTAACGGTTTCCTCTTGTTACTCTATTTCCCCTAGAAAAATCCCTCAGTACTCACGAAATTGGAAAGAATTCTACATTGATTTTATAGATTTCTGAAGAAATATCTTAAAGTTTATTCTAAAATATAATTCATCTTCTTTTTTCAAAATCAATTTTTTTCATTTCTTATGAGTCTACATTCATTTTTCCGAAAATAATTTATCATTCTTTGAAAAGACTGTTCAACGAAATCGGTTGACCAGATCTCATATCAGTGAAAGAATTCTGCTGATAGAATACTAAGTCACGTCTGAATGATAAGCTATCGGTCAGAGAACTCAGGCAGCAATTCCTTTGATATATATATCAGTTACAAAAAATTCATGTTAAAGATAAATAATTATTTGCTTTTTATAACTTCATAGACGCACAAGAAAACGACAAATGCAAGTGTGTTCTCTCTCATGAATCACCTGAGTTGTCCCTACCGGAAGAATTCCCGTCTTTTTCGTTTTCCCCTACTCTCGAAATTTAAGAACTGACAAGGAACTTCTAAGGGAGCCATCGTTGACCCCCGGGAATGTAACATTTTTTCGAGGACTCCCCTGGAATTCTTTAAAACATTCTTGATTAGGGAAAAAAAAACTGTGAGCCTGATCGAAAAAGTTGTATGACAGCTATTTCCGTAGAAGAAATTCGCTTGGATACTGAGGAATCAAGGGAGTTCATTATTCGAAGGGCAGACAATATCTGCAAAACGAACTTCTACACATTTATATCGAACACTTAAAATTATAATGGTTAGAAATTATTTTAAGAATATCATATGAATGACTTAAACCGAAAGTATTTGAAGTTACATCTACGATAAAAGCCCACAAAATAGGCAAATGTCTATCAATAAGTTAGTTCAAATATATCAGGAGATTCTATCAAAAGTCTTGAGAACTCCTATGAAGTGAAATACATCACACAATTATAGATCTCATTCATTACTGTACGATCTTCAATATTGCTACGAAAACCGCCAAGTCACGATCGACTCATTTGTAACTAATAAATTTCGTTTAGAAACAAGAAATCTAATAATACATAGGTATATATCAAACCTGATCCTCGATTTGTTACTCCAGTTGCACCTTTAGTTGTTCTAGGAACACCTGGTAAGCTTTTTATATAACGTGGTTCATCTGAATCATTATTATCATCGGAATCTGAATGATGCCTATTATTGCTACTAATATGAATGGTTTTTTTCACTACAGATGATTGTTTTGGTGCAGTTGAACGATGATTTGCTGATGCTGAATGTTTAGGTACAGTTGATTCATGATGTGTATCATTTCCACTACTGAGTCGTTCATGTACGACCTGTACAGCATTCTAGATTAAAATATAGTAAATGATATATTGTCCTGCTTTTTTAACGATTTAAAAATATTTACCAGTAAATTCCAATGATATTGTTCAAGAATAGCAATACATTCTTCCTCATTTTCCAGACCTGTACATTCCTATAGAAAATTTTTAAATACACATGTACAAGTATTTTGTTAACTATTAAACGAAGAAACTTTACTATAAAATCCGCCAAAATTTGTTCACGTCCTTCACTTGTCATATTGAAACTCGTAAGAAAAGATAATATATTTATAAAATCTAAAAAAGATAAACTTTTGCATTCACTTCAGCATGAAAAAAAATATATTGGAGTGTAATTGAATTAAAAGTGTAAGCAAGCAAATATTATCACACAAACGGATATATATATATATAAGGAGCCTGTCATTTGTAAAGATTATCGACATTTGATGCACATATCAAGGAAATTTCGGTGGAGGATGCTCAACGGTTGGTGTGCGTTCGTCATCTTCATCGTCAGCATCGTCAGATTCCATAGCAGCTTGTTCGAATGCACTCATCAATTCTTCTTTATTTGTCGGAAAATTGGAAAATAGCCCCGACGAACCTGCTCTCATATCAAGATCACCACTTAGTAATCGAGAATATGGGCCACGATATGAATGCGATGGATGTTTGCCATCATAATGAGGAAGCATTGAAACTGACCGAATATATTCACGATCATGTGGATGTTTCAAACGATGAGAGATTTGGCGAACTTGAAATAAGTTTTCCAACATTAGCCGTTTTGCTTCTTCCTGTGAATAGAAAACAAAAAGCATTAAATAAATAAAAAAGTATGTGCCTCTGTATGTCGAAGTAAATATAAAAATTTTCACTTTAGCTTTCTCGAATTGTTGTTCACTTAAGATAAATTCATCTTTAAATTGTAGTAAGCGTGACAGAAACTCCTCCAAATTAGGCTTATAATTTGAACCAAATATTAAACGATTAAATAAATAATCACCACCTTTATCACGATAAATACCGATTAATGATGGATATTGATCAACGAGACTGGAATCAAATCGTTTATCATCGGTCCATGGTGTGAAATTAGCTTTACAAAGATCATTCAATCTTGGAAAACACGAAAAAGTCTTTGTATACTATAATAAATTTTTAAATTGGTTATTTTTTTTTAAACTTTAATAAAAAAAACGACGATGTCTATTGTATTATCAATTGGAATACTAGTGTTGTACATGGTGATACTAACGTATGTCAAGATATGCAGGTTTGAACTTTGCATGGTGTACAAATAATCAATAATCTTTTGTACTCGGTAGACAATCGACACGATATTAACTTCATTCCATGTAGTCATCTAAGTTCTCAGAAATATGGATTACTTTAAGGCAACAAAATATTCGATCAGCATAATAGATGAAATGACCAGTAAGAAAAATGATCAAGAAAATGAATACTAACGATCAGTAAAACGATTACATGATCAGTAGTGAAATTTTCAGTCCACTCTCCTCAGAATAGAAGCCCATCCTCGAAGTCAGTACTGACTGATTTCTATGGATTCGAAATTAATGATGAATTCATGGAAAATTCGTAGGGAATCTATGGAGAATCCATGGGAATCCAATTAGACGGCGAGAAACTTCGACAAGAGCGGCTATCAGCAGCTTCCGATATGGCTTTATTGATGCAGCTACATGACGTTCAACCTAGGGCACTCTGTCGCAGGTAGATAGTTTCGGAACACCTTATCGTTAAAGATCATATAGATTTCCCATGAATTTTTAATTCATGAACAATCCATGGAAATCAGTCAGTACTGGCTTCGAGGATGGGCTTCTATTCTGAGGAGAGTGGCCTGAAAATTTAATTACTGATCGTTTAATCTTTTTACTGATCATTAGTATTCGTTTCACTGATAATTTATCTTACTGATCATATCATCTATTTTACTGACAAGTTCATCTATTATCTTGACCACGTAGTTCTATGTCTTACTTTAGTATAGTGATAAATCAAAGTGATATCACTGGAATGAACTAATCTATCCTAATGTAGTCGTGAGCTTTGCACTAAATTAGATATATGAGGTCTTATCGTCGCAATTCTTTGTTTGGTTAAGTGGAGTGCACGCATATGGATTGCATTTCAATTGATGATCTTAGAAGTCAAGTCACATATTTACAGTTGCCTTGTCAAACGATTCTATTCATTTAGCTGAAAGGACATTTTTGAAAATCTCTAACGTAAAGTTCAGACGTATTTACTCTCTGAAAGTAAATTTCTATTTCCTTCAAGTTTCCTATTCATTGACACGACTATAAAGACTATGGTCGTGATTCGATACTTAAATGAAATGTCAGAACATTAAAAATTAAAAGAAAATTCTTTACCAACGCAAAAACCTATTGCACATGTAAAATGATTTTTCGTTTTTTTTTATCTTTGATTTAAAAAAAATAGCTGATTGTCATGAGATCTTTTTTTATAATTAAACACTAAATAAGTTAAAATAAATGTTGATAGAATGAAAATAACCATATTACTTATGATTTTCGCGGTCTTTGTTTGTCAGACAAGCAAAAATTTATGGTTAATATTCAATGCGTTGGACGTTTTTTGATTTTATATCTCATAGATGCCATGTGGAAAAAAAACTGAAGAAAAAAATAAAGAAAATGCATATTATTGAATTCATAAGACGCATGGGTGAAATAAACAATGTTTTTCAGACTTTCATGAATATTCTTTTCCTTCCTTCCTTCCTCTTCTGATTTCACGGTAGAATCTCAGAATATAGTATTGTGTTCCCCAAAGTGCCCGATAAAGAAAAATATCTTTGTAGGAATTTTTACTCTATGTTCTCATACAGAACGAAATAGACAATTTAAAATTACATGTGTTGTTGAGAAAAACAATTGATGAATGTAACTTATAATCCATTCTAAAATCAATAAACATTGTCACAAAAATATGTCTTCTTTTGTTACACCCAAAATCAAACCGTATAAATGTATGTTAAGCATATTTTATTGTTTCGGAGAATATCTCACTAATGACTTCATCTAATGAGATTTTGAAAAGCCAAAAACAAATATTCTAGTTGCGACGAATAGCAGTGTTCAAACTACTTAATATTATGCTTTTCCTTTGTTTTTCAAATCTACGATTGATATGAGCAGAAAGAAAAATCCTCCAATTTTTTTTATCAGTTAAATGTCTATGACACATCACTGTTTATTTATATTCTGACAATACAATTAATCATACCTGCATCTGAACAAAAACCTCACACGTAAACAATAGAAATCAAGGGTATGAGTATAGTCTTATACCATCGTTAGTGTGATGTCCTATGTAGTATGTCACATGGATTATTTACGTAACGTGAATGGATGGAAGACAAAATATCTTGTATCTTCGAAGAAAATAAGAAAATATTTGAGAAATTCGCTATTTAAAAATGTTAGCATTACAAATCTTGGCACACGGAAAATTTTCTACTCGATAGACTTTTATTTATATCCTGCTATAGTATATGCATGTTCGTAAAATCAGGAAGCCCAAAATAGGTTGATGGAGAGAATAGTTGACGAACTCTCAGAACGAAAAAAATAAAGCTAGAAGAGTTGAATACGCTGAATGAAAGCTGAACACATTGTCAGTGTGTGGATATGAGCGCTAGTATGTGATGGAATTTGAAAAAATAACTCATCCCAACACCTAGTATGCATTATATACTTTCATTTTTTTCTCCTGCTTACAACCATATGTTCAAGACAAGGTTTGGAATCCATTTTACTTGTTGAAAGTTCTTCTAGAAACATTTCAAGAATTAATTATAGCTTAGATTAATTTATTTTTCACTCTGCTTTCGTTTATATTGAAAAATTCTTCTGTTCGTTTATGATGAATTTCTTCACTATATTATGCATCGGCAAATTCCTCTTAGATCCTTGTCAAATGAATGGCTGCGACTTCACTTTAGTCAGTACGAATTATTGATGAATACTTTACTAAAATTGGATCGCACTATCTATTTCAAAAAGAAATCCTATGCATAACTTTCTGACTTATAATTTTCGTATGAAATAAGCATCATACTCATAGACATTAATTTCATTCGCAATGATATTTACTTTTCTTTGTGTTCTTCGTTAGGTAATAAAGCGTCACGTCTGTAGACGTTTTAGTCTCTACACTATAGATCATCAAAGAAAAAATACTTCGAGTCATTGTGTTCCTTCCTTCATATGACACTTTCTATAAAATTTTAACCTTATCAGATTTTAAATGATAAACCTCAAGTATCGTCTGACATAATCGAAAATTACTCTTTCTTACTTTTGTTCATTCAATTTAAATGTAACATCCCACCCCCAAAGAACATAATTATTCATTAAATATTCAATGATTTTGTCGTTGCATAACAATTGTTTACAGAATAAATTTCCATAGATACTTCTATCATGATTTACATAGATCAACAACGGACGGCGCTAGTGATCAAAAAAAGAAAAAAGAAGCACGAAAATAAATTTTTATTGAAACTCAATTGATTCATTTTATTTTTTATTTACTTCAGAAATATCTTTCGGACCAAAAGCCTCCTGCAAAGCTTGTTTCAATGTACCAATAAAGACAACTGGATATGCATTAAATCGATAGTTGAGACATTTAATTAAATGTTCAATACCTTTGGATTCATCATCACAATCATCAGGAACTAGAACATACAGATTTGCATTTTGGACATATAAAGACAAAAAATGAACAAGCTTCTAATCTCCTACTTAAATGATCTTCGAATTCAGCCGGTGCTTCCATAAGTTCATTGTAAAAATCATCATCGGTTGTAATGAGATTTTCACCTGAATCGGTGACATCGTTTTTCTCAGCATCCGGTGAGTACTTCAAAGAAAAATATAAAATGAATGCCTCAAAAACATAGTTTTCATAATCACCATCTATGAATTTCTTTTTTTCTTTGTTCGAAGTTTTTGTCTAGAAAAAAAACACGATTGATTACAAATACATCGATACAGATGCTTTATGTTTTGTTTGTTTTTTAACTCTATCCATAAATCGAATAAATGAAAGAGACGAGAAAGTTTGAAAGAAGAAAAGGAAAGAAAAACGCCATTCAAAAATAACGACAAGACACTTATATTGTTTTTTCTTCATAATAACGAAGTAAATAAAAAAAGAAAAAGAAAAAGAAAAGAAAGGAAAGGGCATCAATTACATTAAAGTATGCACTGTTACTTTTTTTTATTCGAAAGTGACCACAAGTTCTTCCTTATGAATAATTTTAATTTCATCAATTAATAAACGCGATAATTCATTGGCTGTATGTGCAACAAAATGACATAAGTCTGATGATATGGGTCGACTCGATAGTAACGATGATAAATTCGATGTACCAGCGTCTGGTAATATCGATACACGACTCGATTGTAACGATTTACATAAGATTTGTTTTAAATGATCGTTTTGTGTATTTGAATTTTGTATATTTATATTTGTTTGATGTGTGCCGCCGCCCCAACCTCCAACATCTATTAGATCGGGTAACATGCGTTCAACAAGAATAGCCATCGATGATTCAGCTGTTTCATTTGATGGAAGTTTTGCTGAAAAAACAACAATAGATTTTTCATTTTAATTGTTCATTTAATAAAAAGAAGTATCATATACATAAGAGAAAAGCTGTAAACTGTTTTTTTTTGTCAGGAAGAGTCCATTCGTGGATCACTCCAACGCTATTCCGATGTCTAAGAGAACAGTAGAGTATCGTATAACTTCTACAAAAATATCTTTTCAGATGTGGTGATGTAGCGTTTTTTTCCATAGATTCTTCATGTTGATGATATCAATTTGAACAGAGAACTTCAGATAGTTGATAATTTACAACTATGACTCCCTTTACACGAAATGCTTTTATTTGGCTGTTTCATGTATCATATTTTACCGATTACAATTTTTGTGTTGTTAAGATAAGGGCTTCTCGATGTCACAACCCCTTTTTCAAATATACCTCAAAAGTATTGATTTAGCGGGAAAACGCATACCTCGACAATAGAATATCTTACGCAGATGAAGCTTCATACATTAAGTAATGTCATGCACAACTTTGTATCTACAATGAGTTTGGTTGAAATTTCCGAAATGAGTTCATTTTAGAAAATGATAATCATGATGCATGAATCTTCTTTCAAGTTATATGTCTGCTCAAAGTTGAACCTGTACAGAAAACACTTAGAGGCTACGCGTAACTGTGGTGGGTGGGTATAGAAAGTGGTAGGTGAGTCATTCGTTTAGAAGCACGCTTCAATCAGAAAAGAAATTAAATCTACAATCATACATACGTAGTTATCTATTGTATACAAAAACTAGAGTGCTAACACAGACAAAGTCATTCTCTCAAAAGCATACAAATCTGAATAGAATAAGGACTGTAAGAAAAAATCGTATCGAAATATTTTCACCTGCACTTGTCCAGTCGTGCTCCTCTGACCGATATTCAGGAAAACTAGAAACTTTTTTTAATTTTTACGCGAACTATGCTTTATAGTGTACTTGCGTTTATTATCGCTCGTGCGACCGTTTGCCGAGTCCAATTCAGACATTGTTTTTATGCAGTAGATTACGACACATATACCTATATATATATATATATATATATATATACGGCTTTGATTATAGTCTTCTTTCTCTTTTATTTCATTTCACTTTATTTGCATTGAATAATCAGAGTATCTTTAAATCGTGAGTTGTTGTAAGATGTATGTTGAAAGATAGTGATGCTTGTTACTTTTCCTTGAAGTTGTTAATATCATAAAAACATCTTTTATCCATATTTTACCGAGTATTCGAACTTGTTGGGTATAACATCACATTCCTCGGGGCAATACGCGTTAAGTTTTGGTCTCATGAACTGTGACAATCTCACTCATAAAAATATGATTCCTTGATATCTAAAAGTGTAGAAGGGTAAAACTAATTTCATTTCTTGTCGATTCTAATAGGCAATTGTAACATATACATGAGTGAAAATGGGATAGACTGATAATACACAAATATACGAACATAACGAAAAATAAAATCTAAGACAATCGTTGCAGTCATTGATAGAACGTCGTATCGTTTTGTATGAATTACTAGTAATTTACAATTATGTCTATGTGTATTGATTTACATTTACTGAGAAAGATTGAATTTATAGTATGTTGTAATGAAGTAACAGCTATACATAAGATTTGTTGTATAAACAGATTATGTCGATAGGAAAATAAACTCTAGTAGTCTGAAACAAAATGGGATGAACATGACATAACATCAGCTCTATCATCAATATACTAATGATGGTACATTTTTATTTCAACATTCTATTGAAATAGAAAAATTCTATACAAAATCTCGTCGTAATCATACTCATGAAATACCAAAGACACAGATGAATTCTCTTCTTTCCTGAAATGTAAAGATCGAGATTTTTCATACGATTGTCTGTATTTCTTCTGCTTCGAGTGTCAAGAATAATCAATTTTCTTATGTTGAATTAACGATAGGCAAGTTTCACACAATACCCAAAAACGGAACATACATCAAGAGAAGTATTACTATGGCTAACTTTAACAAGTTTCAAATATAGCAATCAACGTGAAAAATAATAATAGATTTGAATATGATAAAATTTCTTTATCCTATACACAGTTACTCAAAGAAAATTTACAAATATTACACCTATCACTCATAAAAGAAATCATTCTTGATCAATAAAATGTTCGAGAAGAAAAAACAAAAGAACTTCTATTTTACTTGTTGTTAATTCAGGATGATTATCAGTTGGTAATGGTGGTGGTGGAAGTGGTGGAACGATGTTTGTTAAAACTGATGATGGTTCATTGTTGGTTGATGAACCTAGAAAAGCTGGCGTCACTGGATGACTATACAGATTACTACTAGCCGATTTGCTTAACAGTCTATGATGAACATAATCAAGATATTAGATGAAATGTTGTGTGTCAAAAAAGTAAAATGAAATAACGTACGGTGTTCGATCATTCACATTCGATGATATCAAAGAACGCTGTGAATTTGATGTTTCCGTGTCATCACCAAGATTATCGTTTGATAAAGAATCGTCTGAATTTCTACAACACCATGGACAAATATTGCCCATTCTGAATATTAATCGATCGATCAATCGGAAAAAGTAAAGAAATTATATGATTTATGACAAACATGAGAAAACAATCGAATCGTATTTGTGAAAACCAAAAATTTTAGTACTAAGAAAATTTGTCAGGTAGAAATACGTATTTCATTGGTGACATCCATAGTAGCAATTATGGAGCTGTTTATTCCGTATTTTACCATATTTGAAAAAATCTTATAGATAAAAAAACTCATTGAGCGTGGCAAAAGGAAAGATGTCAGTAAATGTCGAGTGACTTCATAATATACTTCGTCTCGTACATTGAAGCTACACTAGTATATAGAACAAAAACGAACAGTTGTCGCAAAATTAAGACATAAGAATTCTCTCATAACTTGCTAATCGATAACAGACGACTAAAAGGTACTGTAGGCATGACATTTTGTGCTTCCACATTTATATTCATGAATAAATGTATGAAGCTCAAATCAAATATATGGTTATGAAGACTATTAACGGCAATATATTGTATATTGTGGTTAGTACAAACTGCCGATTTTTCTACACTCTGTTGTGGATCGCTTCTTTTTAGAGCGAAGATAAATTATTGTTTTATAAACAAATTCAAGATAAAATAAAATGTTTGCCTCCTTTGATAATATACAGAAATTATCCATGGTTGTGAGAGTTGGTTGGTATTATATTGTTGACAGCTAGCCCATCGAGTGAATTGTTTTTTCTTAGAAACTTAATCTTCATGTTGAAAAATAGTATTTCTCATTTATGAAGTATAACAATAACCTGCACGAGTATAACTCATAGAATCAAATAGAGTGGCATTCAAAATTTAATCACATGATATTCGAGTCAATGAGATAGGTTTTACATACTTGGCCGAAATCCTTTTATCACTATTATATAGGAAAGTATGCTTGCACATACAATTTTTGTGTCATCGGAATGCTGTCTTATTACATTCATGTCTCGATAAGATGCGTTCACTATATGACTCAAGTTTTCTCCAATGTAATGTAGAGATCTCAGTCGGTTCAAATACTTTAGTTAATCAGTGCTTTATCGCTTCAAGTACTCCAAAACGTTTTGGAGATCAACAAGAAAATATAATACATAAAGATATTTTTCAATTGCATCCGCTATCTTCGTAGAGTAGTTCGACATATGGAGAAATTCATGCATGATATAAGCCTAAATTTTGTTGTTGTACTCATTGATAGCAAAATACTAGTAGCATTTTCTATTCAATATGATAACTAAAAATAAAACTTAGATCGATTTGAAAATCCTGCTCATAAACTTTCTATTGAAATATTATTCACAATCCAAATGAATCGTTGCATACTAGGCGATACTTCAATCCTATTTTCTTTATCTGCAAAATCTCTATTAATATAAGATAGATTGCCATTCGCTATTGAATCACAGATTACATGGTAAGGATATCTCATAATCGATAGAATGAAGGTCAAAAATAGAGAACTCTCTGAACATCTGTTTCATCATAGATTAAAACTGGTAAAAGTAAAACACACGCTTATAAATCTCATTTCTATAAGTCGATTACTTAATATTCTTTATATATGAATTCAACTATTTAATTTACAAAGAAACACTTCTGCAATGAACGACATCTGTTCTACATCTCACATACATGACAAAAATGAAGAGGTGTCATCGTGACATATAGATCCATAATGGTGATGACGAATATCATACTAAACTCATTGGATTTAAGAATTTAAGTAGAACTAATATGTCGTATCGTCCATCATCTGCTCGTCGTCAACAAACGAGCGTTAATCCGATAACAGGAGAAAAAATCGATTATACTAAAAAGGCTCATTTCATAAAAGATCAAACTACACCAGTGTACGTTGATTCAATGAAATAGTTGTTTTCTTCGTTTCGTTTTAATTTAATGAAAATATTTATTAATAATTCCTTATAGAATACCATCGTTAGATCTTAGTAATGTCGATGACAGTGATCGGCAACCTCCACCTTCAGCTAAACAATATCAAGGTTCTAGCAGGTAATCTATAAAAGAAAATCTCTATGATTCTTTGATTGCTTTCTTTCCCTTAGACCAGCATCGGCACATGGTGGTGTCAATGCTCGTTTAGGTTCACATCGACCTGAAAGTCGAGCTTATGGAAATTTTGATCATCAACAAGCTATTTATACGAATCGTCATGGAAATTTGCTGGTATGAATTTGTATGCTTTATTTTATATATTTCTTTGTACATCACAATAGAATTGTAAAAAGATAGCAAAAATAGTAACTTGAAGTGATAGAAATTCGTTATGTTCTAAAATACGACTAATTTGTTTCTTTTTCTAGCAAAATACTCAATATAATCTGAATCCTGATCGGATACCTGCAATGGACATTCAAGTAGTACCGCCTTCACCACGACCTATGTCATCTCGTACTCAACGAGCCTTATCAACTCGTTTGCCAGATTCAGTTCGACCAGCGATGATACTTGATGGAAATTCGGGGGTAACTCCTCGAGCTACAGCTATTTCGTCAATCTATTCTCCAGTTGATGAGTTTCAATTAGCTTGGTTACAAAGTGGAAATCATCAGGATTCTTTACAGAAAGCAGCTGCAGAAGAAAAAAATGAACAACGAAAACATGAATTAATGACCGAACAAGTTTTATCAGATCAGTTATCGCGTTATGTATTAAGCGATCTGGAACAAGAAGAAGATCGTCATAAACCGATAGTTATGCAACAACAGCCAAGACGAAATCTTGATAGACGCATGCATGAAACAAAGTAGGCTCATTGAGAACAAAATCAACATCAACTAGAGTTTGCTCCATTTTTATTACTTTTAATCGTTATCTTTATCTTTAGAGTTAAAACAAGCACATCGGTAACGGAAAATCTACTCAGTAAGCGCATACGATTTTCGTGTCGAATTTTAACAAGGTTAGAAAAAATAAATCTATTTCCGTCACAATTTTCTAGATAAAATTTTGCTGTATTCTAGAGATGGAAAAGATGCATCAAGAGATCTATTCGGCTTTTATTTTATGCTTGATAGAACATTAGCTATTTACGAATATCGAATTCTAGGCAAACGGTATTAGCAATATTAAAGCGAAATCTATAGACAAATGCATAAGAGCGGTACTCAATAATGCTAGTCGATTGGAATGTTAATTTTTTTGGTCAATGATAGAGGATTCATTCGGAAAGCTTTCACACACTACAGAACAATAATATGTTACGTATATTTGATAACTAGACTTGTAAAATTGCTAGTATGCATACTACTCAAGAAATGTAGATCAACAAGAAAAGTTTGACTTCGTAGGATTAATTTTTAGCAAATCGAAATTCTAAAGTAACTGCTTATCTTGTAAGTACATCAACTCAAAAAGATAGGAAGAACATCGTTGTTTTAATCGATTAGTAGATATCACTTGAATGAAACTATGTATGATTTATAATTTATTGACTTTCATCGATCTCTACAAAGACTCTGACGTGCTGAATGACGAGAGATCTCTCGGCGATTTTCAATTCTTTATCATCCTGATTTAAATACAGGTATCATATTCAGAGCAGTTATCCTATATGACAACTATTGTTCTGCTCAAACTATTGGAATTAAAATGACCCATTCAATATAAATCTCTAGAGTCCTACATGTATTCATAGTTTTAAATACGTAAATTAAGTCACGCCTACGATCGTCTAAAACAGTTTCGTTCAAAATGAAAACTAAGATGAATCCTCTATCATCGTCAAAAATATTTTCTAACCAAATTAATTATAGTGCACTGATAAACATAAAAATTTTTATTGTCAAACTATGCATGAAACATATTGAATGTGATTTTGATTGCAGTTCAAATGCATTACCATTGATTCCTCGCGGTCAATATATGCACTTATCAGGCTACAATCAAGGACAACCATATACATTATTTGATTTCTATCAAGTATAGTTTAGAAATATCCATTTAAATTTATTTGAATTTTTATGTTTACATATGATTAGGGAGCATGCATTGATTTTGAAACACGGTCAATAATGTCACTGCCAGAAACTGTGCGTCATAGAACGAAATTGACACTTTGCATTGTTTCAATAAATGAAGAAGATAAACAAACTCTATTGTATTGTTATCTCGAATATCGGACGTAAACCTTTGCTTATTATTCATTTTTAGACTTGATGGTGTACAAGATATTAAACGTCGAGAAGTACTCTACGCTATCAAACATCCGTACAGTACAGAACAACTTGAACATCAAAGATATTTGGCTGATGTGCATCAATTAACTAAGCCACAGATACAACAAAGAACATTAATTGTTTACACAAGTTTAGCTCAGTTTTATCGTAAACGAGCTAATAGAAATAATGAAGACGGAAAAGATTCATTTTGCATATGTGACAAAGAAGATTTACTAACTGGATTACATGAGTATAAAATACATCTAAGTGCTGGAGTATGTTGAATACAAATGAATTCAATTCATTTTTATTGTTTTTGCTTGTTTAAATTTTATTCTAAAAGCATTTTGCTTATATTTGGTCACATATGTCGATACAAGGTGAAGCAAATGAATTTCTTAATATGCTTTTTGGCGAACTGAATGAAAAACGTTTTGCACAAGTTATAAAAGTAAAATTACAAGTTCATTTGTTGATATGCACACATACATGTGTACGTGTTAAATTGATTTTCTAGGCCTATACAAAATTAGATCCATCAAAAACAGGTTATACAGATATGGATTCTATGAAAAAGTTTGTTAATCTTTATGGACATCCGTATGGAATTCAAGGTAAATGACATCCGAAGAAAACATAGAGCAACAATTAAAAATGATTATTTTCTCTTTCGAAATTTAGAACATTTATCTGATGAACGATTATGGACACGTTTTTGTGAGACATTTCATTTTGCTATACATTATCCACGCGTATCATATTCCGAATTTCTCAATGTTTACGAAGCTCTCAATATTTCTGTTGATCAAGATGATGATTTTATCCATCTAGTCAATAATACTTGGAATACTTAACTTGATTTCATGTTTTAACTGTATTTTTTGGGGTTTATTTGTATGTGATTTGTTATACACAATAAAATTGATAAGAGCCTAGCACTAATTATTTTTCGAAATTCTTTGATTTATTAAAAGATACTTGATTTTCCTATGAATTAGGAGATGATGTTCCATTGTATGAGATCGATTCATTTCGAACGATACGAAATTGCTGAGTGTAGAAATTTCGTATTGAAGTAGAAGTACGTAGAGAAATGAGCGCGGTCAGTTCAGTGTCCAAAGGTTGGCACCAGGCCTAAAATATCAAATATGATCAGAATCGAAACATGAACTGATAGGTAACATATTCTATGGTTTCAAACAAAAGGTATGATAAATTACATAAATTAAAATTGTCAACGATATAGACAAAATCGATGAAAAGAAAGCCAATAGTGTAGAGCTATTTTTAGATAATTATATGTAATGTAAAGGTTTATCAATGAACTCTATGATGCCATAAATCTAGACTGACATAATCTATCTATCGATGTTCGTGTCATATAAAATAGAACGAAGTCTCTTTCGTAGATCAAAAACATATCCATCCAACTCTGGCAATGACCCAGTAAGAAATTAGTTTAAGTTGTTGCAATTCAATATAAGATTGAACGATATTATATATAAGGGGCTAAACCATAAGTAAAAATTCAAGAGAATCATTATTAAATTCAACCGATGCTTGAAATCAATATTTTTATTACTGACAAAACTTATTTTACTGATTCGAGGTACTATTCTATTTAGAGTATTTCATGAATACTATTGTTAGAATATGATAAATGACTTTGCTAATTTATTCTATTGAATGATACTTGTGTCATTCAGATACGCATCTTATTTATTTCCGATTCGTCTTCACAAGAAATAAACTGATACTTCTGCTATCATCACACCATGGGAAAACAGGTTAAAATCCAGTCAACTACGAAATTCGACACATGGGTAGGTATTTTGTACGAATTTCGTTCAACTATTTATTCAAGAAAAAGTATTCATTACGAAACTTAGTAAATCACTCATGTGTGTAACTAGATATATATGTATATATATATATTCACCTAAAGAACTATTTCTTTAAAATTCTTTAGAAGTAATTATTAACACGTTCAGATTTTAATAATAAAAAGATCACACACTGTTTTACTAGAAATTCGCATGATTCTTACTTTCGAAATATTGTAACGTACGAATAATACTGAGAAAATTTGGTTGCTTTCGTTGAATCCATATTTCATCAATATTTATTAAAGACTATCTACTCGTATCGTAGAATGAAAGATTTATTTACTCACCAATTATTTTTCCTAACACATATTTTTCTGTTTTCATATTATGATTCACGTTGGTTTTTAATCTGTTCATGTGGAATCATCATGAATTTTCTTGCCCCACAGGTTTCTTACACTGCCAACATTCAGATTAACCGTATTTTCACATAGCTTACTTACAATGGAAGAATATAAATACGTCATTTGCATGGGTCACACTAGAGAGTCGTGTTTTGAAATGTTAACACATAAACAGTTAGGTTGATGTCTTGCTATCATGCACGATGTAGCCTGCAATTTTTAATAGGCTAAATCTTTTTCGTAAATAAGGAATCAGTAAAAAATTTTGTGTAGCTTGTAAAGTCAAAACTTTTATTAATTTACTGCTCGATTGAAAAGAATCTCGTACAACCAATGATGAATCGAACATGATTGTATTTGATGTCTACATACGGATAATTTTCATCAATATCCTGAAATGATTTATAAACTTCTAATTTACAACCGAAATGTGTTACAATACGCACGAAGTATAAGAAATATGTATGATAAATAGAACAGAAGAAACTATATAGGAAGTAAAATAGGACAATATATTAATTTAATACTGCTTAACATTTATTTTTCTAAACTAAATTTGAAAGCTGCTCTCTCGAAAAGACTTGGACAATAAATTTCAACGTTTATAAAGCAATATCGACAAATGGATGTCATTATTATTTAATAGTTCTAATTGCAAAATACAACTAGCTAGGAGTATTGAATCAGAGAATGAGAATTCAGGAAAACTATTTTATCTATTGAAAAGTGCGTACACGATATGAACTATGGTTTTTAATAAAAAACATTGTTCACTAAGTGTCGATAGAAGATCGCAACAACCCTTACAAAAAACTTCTTCGTTACTAGTTCTCATAAAAGGGGACTATTTTATTATTATTATAATTATATTGTTCATGACATATTCCACTTACGATAACCTTAAGCACTTTTAGACAGTAATTAAATATCGTGTGAAGGAGTAGAAATATGTGTGTGAACTAATTAAAAAAAATAAGATTTTCAATCAAGAAAGGTCTTGTGCAGAAAGACGTATGAATGATTAATTTTAAAATTAAACAGCAGATCTACCTTTTTTTTCTGCCGATTCACAAATAAAGTTAGACATACTTTTTATTTAAAAAATATATATATATATATTGGAGTATTCTACAAGAAAGTCATGTTAGAGTGTAGAAATTGAAAAGTACTACACAATGATTCGTCTTTGATATTTTATCATAGTAAAAAAAAACGACAAGACTAATCCGATGTTTAGAATGGTATTCTATTTCGAGTAAGAATTGTTTTTATTTCACCAGATAATGTTCATAATGAAGATACATTTATTGAAAAACTAGTTTATTCTATTCGATATTTTGAAAAAATAACATGATGTATGATTATTGTATGAAGTTACGCGTCAACAAACAAAACTAATATTTGACATTGACGCATACGGTAAGAAAAAGAAACCGCAACCACAGTAAAACGTTTCAGTTTACTGCTTGATGTAAAATTATTAAAAAGAACACTCATTTTCAAAATAGTAAATAATTTTCTAGTTTATAATGAAACGAAAATACAAGCATTAAATTCATACGTATAATAAATGCAATTTAATGGGTAATCTTCTTATGCTTTTTCTTTTCTGATTGTGATTTAATTGTCAATGGTTTTTCTAGGTTTTTCTTCGTTGAAACTGTTCTTGATTGGACTGAATCCATTCTACATTTGCATCGCTGATCTTGAGGTACCCCCCATAAGGCTTGCTCAATATGTTGTCCACAACCTCTCCATGTTGATTTGCCACATGTATCACAAACCGCTCTCATACACATCTTTGTATTTGTTTGCGCTTTGTTCGAAAAACTCCGATGAAAGAAAAATGGATAAATCGGTCGTTTTACAATACTGTTTATATACCATCGGATGTAACGATACACTGCCCTTTTCACCATATGATCATAATGCGCGTTATGAGAAAGAGGTTTGTACCCAAAGTCGAAAGATTAATACAGTATCAATAGGAAAGAACAAAAATAAAAAACAAGTGCATTTGTAAAATGATGAACAATATATTGATACGTAGATTGAAATTGTCGCGCGGTTTATATTAGTTTTTAGAATGTTAAGGACATACCTTCAAAAAAGTCAATATGAACATTTATCAAACATGCGTCGTTGGCAAATTCATGCAGGTTCAAATCATTTCTGTTTTAATGGACATTGCATTACGGGAAGAAATCTTTCCGGTGCTGTACTTATTATTTGTCTTATTTCTGTAACCAATATTGCTTGGTTAAGTTTTGAATTACCCTTTTTCATGAAAGAATTTAATAATAGTAGTCTATCAATTCTTGTTGTTGGTCTTTTATTGATCTTTTATACGTACAGTAGGAAGAGAGATGAAAATAGGTTAAAAGATATTTCACGATTTCTATTCGTTAGTATATTTTTTTCGTTCCATGTGTACTGATCCTGGTATCATACAACGTCCAACATCCCTAGAACGTTCGTTGTTAAGAACACAATTCCATTTAAATTCTCTAACGTCGGATGATTTTACTTATGATATTGAAATTAATAATACTTTAGTGCAATGTAAATATTGTGTAACATGTCAAATGATTCGACCACCACGCTCATCACATTGTGCTATATGCTCAAATTGTATTTCGATACTCGATCATCATTGTCCATTTTTAAGTACATGCATCGGTTTGAGAAATTATCGTTTTTTTATTTTATTTCTCTTTTTTTTACTACAAACTGAACTTTTTCTATTTGCAACAAGTTTAATCAAAGTAGTTTATTTTTGGTTCATATAAACAATCATAATCGAACAAGAAATCTTATGTCTGCTTACTAATTCTAGGTTATAATCTTTGTGAATGACCGAAAATTTTCACAATCAATCTTACCATCGATTCCGTCATATTTCATTTTAATTCTAACCGGTTTTAGTGCTCTTTATACGTGTAATCTATTGGGATATCAATGCATGATATCAAGTCGAGGTTTAACGACACGTGAAGATGACAAAGGAATTTATGTCAATAAAAATCCGTTTGATGCTCATTCTTGGTTTGTTAATTTAGCTAGAAAGTTGTGTTCATCATTACCACCGAGTGCTTGTACGTTTACGAGAAAAAGAAATTATCAATCGATAGAAACTCTCGTTTTCCTAGATGGTGCTCATCGTTTACTCAATCAAACACAATATCGGCTAATTAAAGAAAATATTTAACTAAAGAAAAAAATAAAAGAAAAAACAAATATACATGTATAGATTTATAAAAAAAAAGGATAACAACAATATTGCAATCCGTAATTATCAGTAAATATTTCATCAGAACCAATCTAAATCTGGTATATCAGCATAAGAAAAATTTTCATCACCTTTCCATGCCCAATAAGCAATACGTATATGATAGAAACCTGGAAGAAAAATAAGCGAACCAATAAGTATTAATGGCCATGAGCGATCAGTATGCTGTAAACAGTAAGAAAATCAATCAACAGTGAGAAAGAAAAGAAAAGAAATAAAATACATCACAAAGAGAAAGCTACGAACTTGTGTTTGTATATAGCCAGTTAATATTAATGAACCTAATGTAATCATTAGAGAGCCAAGAAGGAAGAGAGCAGTTGCTAAGATAATAGCATAAACAGGAATTTTAACTGTTGCTTCGTGAAACTAAAATCGATAAAAATAAATGCAAATTCTTTTCAAATCAAAATTAACAAGAATGAATCAAAATCAACTTCAATGATACCGCACTCAGTTTTATTTATATGTCAAGAAAAAATTTCAATCAAGGTCATATAGCTACTGTAGAAAGACTGTGGTAATGAAAATACGTGTCGTTTTCGATGAATATTAGAATTGTACTATAACTCAATTCAATCAGTGTTTCACTTACTTGTAAGTCCGAATACTGTGACTCGTTTCGTTTAGGATCGTCGTATGAAGAGTCGATACTATCATCACTTTTTCGTTCGAAAATACTTCTAAAACAGTTGGTACATTAATTTCTAATATACGATAAGAGTATCATTGTCTTATGAATGATTAATGTTTGTGTGTAACTCTTGGAATTCTTCTGTGTACCTCATCTTGATCATAAATGAATTTCAAGTGAAACAACCAATATGGATAATTGTTTCATACGTTCGTGTTTATTTATTTCTACCTTAGTAAACGACCTACACAGTTACGCTTCGAAGAATAATAAACAATTTTCTTTTCTGCCTCTTATTCTTTCATCATTATTTGATTATGATTATATTTGTCTTACCTCGTGGGAGTTTTGGCTCGCTAGAAGAGAAAAAAAAAGAGTAATACATTTTCAGTGTCATGGGAATATAAGAATAAACAAGGAGAATTACAATATGAAAAATTTTTTGTTCTTGCTATATTTTATTTTCTGATTCAAAAAGTTCATCTCACTTTTTTTTTCTTTTGTTGGTTATTCGAAATCTGTTCATCTGTTTTCTCTTCCGATTCAATATGAGGAGAGGGCATAACTTGGGTTCTTTTTGGCCGCTGATACATCTGAAGAAACACAAGCGTGAAACTCAATTACATATATATATATTTTTTTTTCCGAATATTGTAAGAAAAATTCATTCTTTTGATTGCCAAAAACTACTGCACATACAATAAAAAAAAACAACAAAAAAGACTGCATAAGATTAAAATAAACAAAAACGTTGTATGTGTGTATGTGTACATGTATATCGCATCACAACTAAAAAAAATGATAGATAGTTGACTTTCGGGAGATAAAATATGACTTAGTATTTGTTTGACTAGTAAAAAGAAAAAAAAATACAACCACAACACTACACACATACAAACAAAGAAAAAGAAGTTTGTTTCTCGGAAACAACACAAAACAAATATCTGACAATAGAAGGAGGAGAAAAGAGGACAGAGAAAAAAGAGATCATTTTTCTTTTAATAATCGTGACGACTACATTTTACATGAGCATACAGCTTCGCTTTTCATTACGTTGTTTTGCACTTTGACTGCGATTATCTTTTAATGATGACGATTTATTTCCGCCAGTATTCGTAGCATTTCCACTACTTTTATTTTTGCGACCCTTCCGATCTTTTCGTGTACGTTCCTTCTGCAAGAATATAAATTCTTTTCTGTAATAAAAAAAAAGATACATACAATAGTCAACTTACATATTTTCGTATTTCTCGTACAAGAGTATAGAATGCTTCTTCGACACCTTGCCGCGTTTTGGCCGATGTTTGTACGAATGGCATCGATAACGATGCCGCAAAGTCTTTTGCATATGATAAATCAATAGTCCGTGTAGGTAAATCAATTTTATTTCCCACCACTAATTAAATATACATCAATCAAGCCTGCTAATTTTACTTAAGTTTTTTTTCATCTTATCTACAATACTTACAAACCATTGGCACATCATCAGCATCTTTAACACGCTTTATCTGTTCACGATACTGTTTTATTTCTTCGAATGATTTTGCACTATTAACGGCAAACACACATAAAAATCCTTCACCACCACGCATATATTGATCACGCATAGCACTAAAATAAGAAAATATGAAACTGGTATGATTCGAAAGACCTATACTCGAACCTATATTCTTCTTGGCCTGCAGTATCCTAGATATATAAAAACAAAATACTATATAGTTTCCATAAATTCATTTTCTCTACGTACAAGAATGTCAAGTAGGCAAGTTTCACCGTCAACAACAGCTTGCTTTCGATAGGAATCCTCTAGAATTTTCATATACAATAGAAGCCTTAAAAAGAAACACACAACATTATCTCGATACCGATTGTTGGATCGTACTCATCGATAAAGCTAGATATTAAACGAAATCAATGGTAATAATAGAAGTAGGATTCGTATTTCTCAAGACTTACTGATTTTGAATCAGTTGAATAGTTAATGCACTTTTCCCCACGCCGCCAGCTGATGTTATAAAAAAAAGGGAAACAATGAATATATAGTATAATTCAATTTAATAAAAGGTATGATCTATTTTACCTCCAACGACGACGAGCTTGTATTCAGTCATAATTTTGCTTAATATTTACTCGTATTTTTAACTTTTAATGTGTTGTATTGAATACTATATATCTGTATTTGAGTCAATCTGAGGTCTATGGCTACGTATCTATATTTATCTATCTAGATATATATATTTATATATATATATGAAAGAAAGAAAGAACGGGAATAAAAATAAAATGCAGTAGTGTTTGCTGTTTTCCGAAAGAATGAGAAGAAAAAGAGCAATAGTTGCATATATGTAACAGTAGAAAATTATTTTCTAGAATAAGAATTCGCTACTTACACTGTTTCTGATTCCTATTTGATTGTAGCCCTTGCAACAGATTGGACAAAGCGTTTGACGTATAGAAACTATATGGTTATAGAGGGCATTCGAAAACAGATTGTTCTAATCGTTGACTGTTCGACGTTCGCTATTTGCAGAGTTTCAGATGGTATGCTTACCAAAAAGTCACAGCAGAATATATATGAAACGTCGTCTGTTTACGATTTGTACACGACTGAACAAGGAAGCTTAAGTCTAGGTTGGTAGCCAAGGAGAGACCGAGAGAAATAGAGAGGATGGAGGCGATCAGTTGGTCGCCCATTGTGCCGCTATTTATTAAAACAGGCAATAGGAAAAGAAACTATGTGCCACATGTTTCCAATATGAGCAACGTTTATTTAAGACATTATCTTTTCACAACGCAGTCAGTACACTGTGCAGAACAGAGTTATACTGCGTTTTTAAGATGATTATCATTTTTACAATTGAACAGAACAATAATAGATATTCAACTGCATCTGTTCCTTCTTTCTTTATCATCTAACCTGTTCTAAATTGTATTAGGAAAAAATGCATCTTAAAAGTTTTCCCTTCAAATCATTTTTCATCATCGTCAGGTATACTTGATTCAATTGGCAATTAGAATATTGTTTCTTTTTCTTTCTGCATCAATACAACTGTTAGGAATGTTTGCCGATCAAAAGTTTCAATAGTTCAGATTCAACAAAAGAAGAGATACATATAAACTTAGTATAAATGAAGTATCAAAATACATATTATTTTTGGATTTCAAATAGAAGCAATCTTCGGTCGTATACAACAGAAAAATTACGAGTGATTTCCGAAAAAATACTTGTAAATAAAAGAATGTTTCTGACTAAGCTTCTGAAATACATTTTTTCTACTTTTCCTTGTATCGAAAAATGGATACTCATAGAGTTTTACTGTAGCACCCGAATACTTGCTTGACGAAACAATATATATTTATATGGGTATCCAAATTTTGACAAAAGATTTTATATTAGAAACTTAAAATAATTTTTAATTGACGGTAACTTGAATGAATAGAGTTCGTCTTCGGTCTCCTTCAATATGAACTATAAAGATTGTTTCCATTTGTATGTAAAACTCTGAGTGACCTGCAACGCAATGTGCTTATTCTATATACATAATCTCAAAAGAACAAAATATCTCATGAATTTGACAACGATATCGCTTTATCCTAACAGAACGAAGCTCTAGAATAGTGCTTGTCGATGCTTAATTGACACGAGAAATGTTCATTTATTTTTCGTCAATTTTGAATTCAATTCAATTTTGTTTTTCATATTTTTATTGCTCAAAGATTGTCGTCATCAAATGTGCCTATATTTCTAATAATAAACTTTTGACGATACTATAAGAGGCATATTTAATTGACATAGAAGGCACTCGTCTATTAATGATTATCTCCTATTTAATATAGGGCTTCAAGTCATTTGAATAGGTTCTATTTATTCAGAAAGGCTTCACTTGTTCATGTAAACACGCACACATTTAGAACATTGGCTAGACATTTTTCCATATTTCTTGTCACTATGATTGTTCGATCAGGAACGTAGATCAACAGTTTTTCTAATTTCCTCCGATTGATTATGATTGCTCTCTTGTATACTATGAATATGAATTTTTATGCATAGATTCACAACTAAGGAAGCAGAGAACAATGAATAACGTTTTCAATTGTAGAAAAATAGAATTCTTTATAGGATTGATTCTCAAAATTAATCTATGAAAATTTTTCCTGCAGTGACTAGTCTATGAAATTCATGACGGGATTCTATTTTCATTCGTAAAATATTTTCAAAAGTGCTACGAATATTCGTTAAAAATGTCCAAATCTATAACATACAATATTTTGAGAAATCCATACGAATACTTTTTCAAGTTGAAGAAATCTTGTACATTACTTTAAAAAGATGTTTTAGATTCTCAATAATTTGAGAATGTACCTTTCAAGCTTCCATCGATCACAATCATATTATGTCCAATAAGAAATAGACTAGTGATGCGAAACGTAGCATGAACCAATGTGAAATATCTTGTTTTCTGAGAATATGCTTGTTTCATAAATGAATGCTTGAAAAAATACGGTTGAAATCGTCTTCAATGTTGATTTTATCAATAGTTCTTCGAGATATTGGAAATCTCTAGTTTTTTCGTATCTTCTTTATTTTACAGATTAATATTCGGACAGTACATTTTTTTTTCAGATAATCCTGTTCAGCATTACACAATCTTGAAAACTTTGATGTTTCAAAATATTTGATAGTTCGATAAGGCGGGCACGCAACTATGCAAAATGAACAGATGTTTAAATGTTATGCATGTTGAAGAAGTAAGTATGGTTGTTTCGGGATGGATCCCAATCAATCACGTTTATTGTAGAGAAATACACCATCACATACCTATACTCTTTTTTAAATTAGCCTATGAGAAAAACGTACGAAAAATGAAAGAAATTATAGAACACGATCAGCAATAAACATTTGACAAAGAGCTGGAATAGGACGAGCAGTTGGTACATTTGGTAATTTTCCGGCACTACCCGCTATGTCAAGATGTGTATAACATAATGGCTTTTCTGAATCACAACCATGTTTATCAAGACCAGATGCTCGTGCAAGAAACGCAGCAGGATACTGATGACCACGAGAAGTAACATTACTCGGTTTTGTGTTACATTGTAAGATATCCGCTACTTTACTTTTATCTTCGATAAAATTATAATCCTAAATGATAAGAAAACACCAATCTTATAAATCATTACATATCAGAACAAAACACTGACTTCTCGTCGAACAGTTGAAATTTCGAATGGATCACCGACATCTTCACCACAAGTTTGAAGTGTTTGAGCTGTTGCATTTTTTCGTGCTGGCCCATTATCCATTACTGCCTTAGAAGTAAATACGTATATATGTATATCAAATAATCTGTCATAAATGATCGTTTTTCTCTACCGTATAATTATCTCCATATGTACGAGCTGCATGTCCAGTAAGTGTTGCTATAGTAAATATTTGTGGATTGATTTCTTTTAATGCTAATTCTTTCATGTAACACAATGGATCAGCCATCACTAGACGGCCTAAATTACATGCAGAACTAGTATTTTAAATTTCGACGGTCGTTCCTTTTTCCTACCCTCTGCATCTGTATTGCCGACACGAATCAAAACACCAGATCTTGACTTTAAAATTTCATCAGTTACATAACTTTCTTCACCACAACTGTTACGAGTGACAGCCATAACACCAATAACTTTCAATTTTTTAGGTCTCAATTCTGAAAGAATTTTAAAAAAACCAGCGACATTAGCAGCCCCACACTTATCATAAGACATGCTTGTCTAGAAAAGAATCTATTTCAATGAAAAATTTGTTTTTCAAATAAAAAAAGAAATTTTATTTACCATAGAACCACCGGCTGCAAAATAGAATCAACACCGAAAATTAATTATCAAGTAAGGCCATAAAACAATAGAATCATTTTTACATACTTTTAATATCAAGACCCCCCGTATCATACGTCACGCCTTTACCAACAAGTAATAATGTTGAATTAATTTCACCTTCGCCTTGATATTCAAGAAAAATTAATTGGCCCTCATGACGAGCAATACCTATATCAATAGAAATTATGTTTTTTTTTGAATAAGACGATAAGATTGGTACTTACTACTTGAACCTCGATTAACGGCAGCAAATAAAGGATAATTTTTTTCAAAGTCACTTTTATCTTTGACTATATTAATCTATAATGTATTTTCAATATTTCTTATAAAATGTTCATCGTTCCTTACTTTCACATGAGATGATGTATTGAATAGATCTTGTACGTATTCAGTAACACGTGGTGGTGCCATACGTTCAGGGTCACCTCCACCAATATCCCGAGCTACAAAACGTCCCATTTCAATAGCACGAGCATAGTTTAACAATTTTTCATGATAATCATTGTCAAATGATGATTGACCAATAAAGAAACCTATTCTTTCAACTTTAGTCTTTTTTTCAGGTTTATTCTCTCGAACTTGTAATGGCTAAATAATCAATTTAGAATTAAACTAATAAAAGAAAAAAACTCATTTTCTTTACCACGTAAGTCGTTTCGAGTGCAGATAGTAGTGAAACTAAATGTGCATTTCGATATAACTTTGAGCCAAAACTTGCAAATAGAGGAGCCTTTGCACCGAGCGATAGAGCTCTTTTCATTCCAATTGATGCTGCATCCGTAAAGCGACGTACGTCATCGTAGTCTCGATTAATTTTACCTGTTGGCGAATAAATCTAATTTGAAGAAAAAAAAAGGATTCATTTCCTGTTTTTCTGCTTAAACATTAAATACTTACTAGGCGTTTGCCTGGAACATTATCATTAGTCATCCATGTGACGTCTTCAGTAAATTTTTTATTTACCTAAAATTTAATAGAATCAGAGATGATGAAAAGAAAATTTCTGACATTGTATTTTAATACTAACTTGACTAAATTTTTCAAGATCTTTTAGGACTGAATCACATACATGTTCTTTAATATGATCTAATTCTGAAGCAACAATGACTAACGCATCATAATCTTTTGTTGGCGCAGAAAGATTTTTGACCAGATTAACATGACTACATTAATCGTATCGTTTTCCAAAGAAGTTTTTTTCTTTAAACATGAATATGAATAACTTACGTCAGGAATCGACGATAACATATTGAAGAATACGATAAATGTTGAGCCTTTAACAGTACACGTCGAAAAATCATGATTATTCTTTCAGACTAATGAGTTGGCTGTTGGTCACAGAAAAAAAATGATCAAAAGCTATTAGGAATCTTGAAAAATGTAATCGTGAATAAAATAGATGTTAATCAGAAGGAGATATTCATTATTGTTATGTATTGAGGGACCCTTTTTTGGATCATTAAAATATAACTGTTACACAGAAAAAAAGAGCCATATTAGTAAAGTCATGAAATATGCAGTTCATTTGATCTAAACTAATCGACCCAGATAGAGTAAAATACAGGATTCACGGTGAAAGAAAAAATTCGATACATCTTTTTTTCTTTGCTTGTAACAGTTAAAACAAAAGAGCAATATTAATTGTACACACATAATTTACATTTCAAAAACAAATAAGTATTGAAAAAAAATAGATGAATGTTTAGCACTGCAAGAATATAGTAAACAAAAGAAACTTGAGAATGTATGTCCACAGAAAGACATAAAAAATTACTCTAGGGTAAAAATATGCGTTGATATTCCTGAATTGGTGTTCGACAAATAGGACACAATTCATTTTGTGAATTTCTTGATTGTAATTCTAGTGCACATGCATGACATAAACCTAAATGTGAACATGGTTGAAGATTATAAATAATTTCATTTTCTAGACAAATAACACATTGAAGACGATGGTGTTGATATTCTTCTTCATTTCGATGTACTGTTGGTGTAACATTTGGTAATCGATTTTTTCGTCGTCGTCGTCGTCTTCTGACAGTAAATCGATAAATTAGATAAAAAGCTGTACAGCCAGCTGTAATTCCAAAAATAATGCTTAACCAACGAACTATATTTGAATGTTGTCGGTAATCAGATAAAATTTCATTACGAGATGATCGTGTCAGTACTGTATCCCATTTATCGTGTGGAGTAAGATGCCAAGTGCCAGAGCGTTTTTCAAGTCGACCAATACCAGTCAATGGTGCATGTAATAGTAACATTTCTTCGGTCGTTTCAACGCCTGTCGAAACGTTACCGATCCATTTATCGATGAGTTTTTGTAGAAACGAAGTTATATTAGGCTCAAATTTAACATGCGTTATGTCTAATTGATCTTTGATGGACTTAAATTCTAATGGTTTATCAATTTGAACATAATCTCCGTTGGGCGAAACAATTCGAAATGGTACATAGTGTGTTATATCACTAACTAAATGTTTTGTTTCAGACCTTTTATAACAGCAATTAGATATCTTATATGGAAAACAGTGAACATGAGAAATTCTCTCTTACCAAATGCTTCGAAATCTTTCAAGTTTTCTAAGGCGTACTGTCAATCGATGGATCACACCAGTGCAGTCTGTTACAAATTGTGATTTTAGCACTGAATTTGACTTTGAATCATTCGGTTGTACGAAACCATATACTGTTGCATACTCAATGGTATTTGTTAGCGACGAAACATTTTTCAATTCGTCTATATCAATATCAGGTGCTAACTGAAATGAAGTGATACTTTGTTTTTCTTAGAGCAGATACAAAAGTTTGAAGTAAAGTAAAAAAAGGTTTCCTCTAGAAAATAGTTGGATAAATATCAGAAATCAAGCATTGAACTCTTTATCGATCATGCTGTTGATTTCAAAAACAAGAGAAATAACTTTAGATCTATTTATTCAAACAACCGACCTATTGAAAGATAGACATTCTATCGTCCTCACTATCTTGTACATTATTTTTAATCGATTGAAATGACCCGTATCTGATTAAAAATCTTAAGCTCAAATAGATTACATAGATATATGAGACAGCATGCAAATACAGAGGAATTTCTCTGGAACTATATTTTTCTTTCAAATTAGAAGTTTATTCAGAGTAGTTCAAAGTGTAGCCGTAGTATTCTTTCGAAAATCAAGGGATCATTCATTCGCCGATAAGTGAGCTGCTCACTTACACTTCTCAAATCGAAATCTTTGAATGATAGTTCAATGTATTTATGGCAAATAAAAATTCATTTTCATCAGATAAAGTTAAAGACAAGCCGAAGACAACCAAGATTTTGATTGGTTAGACTTTACATTATGTTAAATGAAAGGAGAGAGCTGTGACTTTATTACTAAGGAAAGAACATATTTTTGTTTCAATCAGTTACGATTTGATATAGTGAAGACGTGCTTCGAATATAATCTATGACATTGAAATATATCATACGTAATATTAACTTTGAAAAAGAATTGTGTATCTGAAAGAACGTCAACATTCTTCGATAGACAAAACCTTTCAAGTTTTTGTACAATTCTTTCTTTAGCACCCTTGATTTTACTATCTCTCTTACTTACGGGTAACATACTTTCTATTTTATAAAGTCATCTGTTATATGCCAAGTAAAATGCAGATATCGAAAATCGTTTGTGTAGATCAGTGATTTGAAAATGCCATACTCTCTAGAGACATTAACAAACTCGATAATTTAAAAACGTTCCGTATATAGTGTCTCGAGGAGAAATGCTGGCAAGCACGAATACGATAAGCTTGTTCTTGATGCATTATCAATGCATGAGCCGATTTCTATATTCAAAATCAAATCATTTGATTAGAACAATGAATTCGAAATTACCAACAGATTTCTATTTCAACGTTTTATTTACTCCAATTCTTCCTTTTCACAAGTGATAGTTTTACAAATTAAAAGAAATATAGAAAGTCTTATTTTTTCTACCTCGAGCATAACCAAAAAAGCATCATTCTTTTTCCACCATCGATAAAATCCATAAGATACTCCCAGTTGTCCAATAACCCAAAGCCAGTTCCAATCGACCATCATCTAAAATAGATTAGAAGACAAAAAAATGTTCTTCCGTTTTTATTTATAGGTAACAGCAACAATTAAATAAATGTTTAACCACACTGCTCAATAATTATCTATATAAACTATTCTCTATTCAAACACAGTTAATCTATTATTATTTATATAATAGCTTTGCATTCTACTACTCCATGGTGTTCCTTTGGTGGATTCTTCTCTTTTAATACTAAAATACCTTTAAATAAGATCATTATTATTTCAATAGTAACAATGCATTTCAATATTCTTAGTAATGAAGAACTTCAACAATTCAAACTATCTACTTGACAATACTTTGAGCCATTTAACAATCAACATTTCAATCCTGCTACTTATTCATTTGATAAAACCCAGAGTACAACAATCCGAAATGAGAAAGTATTTTGGCAATAAATACATCCATTCATAATTTGGTATCCATCAGTATTCATGCATCGTTTTACCAGCTACCTATTTAGAACAATACACTTTCGAAATCGACTCATTAATTATTTCTAATATTCTGAAGCTTCTTCGAAACAACCGAGTGAAACTGATTGCTACTAACAACTATTACGGAAAGAGAATGAGAGTAGTATGTAATAATTATGTGTTAGTGATTACTCAATCAAATTTAAGCCGATAGATGGCATGCATAAACTAATGAAAGTTCCCGATTTTACGACAGATGCTGCTATGTTTTCGTACCTACCAAAGAAAAAACGAATACAGATGCTTGTGTTGTTTAGGCGAGTTCTAGGGGTGAATGACCTGACAAGAGTATTCTAGTTGAACATTATATTTTTCTACGAGAGAATTTAATGATGAGAAATACCACTGTAGTGTCTCGCAAACGTGTAAATGGCTTATGGTATAGCGTGGGACATCGAACAGCAAATTCTCATTACTGAAGCCATCTAAATAGATTACATTGACAATGGTTCTGTCAAGTTCTGTTATTTTTTTAGAATAAGCAAACTGAATAGTCTATAATGTAAAACAGAGTATTGCTACAGCATAGGATTATTTTTAGCTATTCATATCAATTACTTTTTGTATGCATTGGATTTTTGTATATCCAGATTAGCTTATTATTTTCTAGAGGCTTTCATTTAAGCGACTATATAAAACATCTGATACCCCTCGCATTCAGAATACGAGGCCACACCCGACAAAATTCCTCAAACCATAATAGAAGTTCATCGAATCTCTAGTAGTTTTTTTTTCAGAAATTCGGTGAATTTTTCAGGTTTTATAACTAAATATCCTGTTTGTTTTTAGTGAAAAATCAAGTGTTTTTAAGTAAAAAGAAACTGATTTCCAAGTACTTGAATACTGAAAGTGACTAATTTAACACCAGGAAGTGTTTTAAAACTGCTTAGTTTTCTCTGTAAACCTGAGAAAAAGTTAACTCTCAATACAAGGCCACCTTTACGGGAACGATGTACATTTTCATAATAGCAGGCCATAGCCTTTTATTCTATGAAAGGGTTTAGGAAATGAAAAGCTAATGTTATTTTCATTTTGTTCTTACAATAAAAATGAATGCTGTTAATAGCTTACGTTATTGTACTTGTTTAGATGAAATCTTTCGGTAGTCAGACTCAGAAGAATCTAATTATTTCTTCATGTAAGCATGATGTTTTGAATAGATGTTGATGAATTTATGTCAGTTTCAACAAGTAAAACATTGAAAATTACATAAGGATCTAAATCTTTCAATAGTTACAAGAGAAATAGAGGAGGCTACGAAACTATTTGACATTCGATTAGTTTGAAATTTTGCAAAGAGACAATTTTTTAGTGAAACTTTCGAAAGGATTTGTTTTTAAAAAATTTGACATATTATTACTATTATTATTAAATAAAAATAAAAATTCAAAGTCAATAGATCAATACAATGTTACCATTTGATGTATCACTTTATTCAGGATGCATGAAAGATATGACCAAATTCAGATTTTCAATTAAATGTCGTTAGATGAACATTTTCATAGTGACTGATTCTGTTCGACTAGTTGTATAAGTTAGATTTTCAAAATTTTTGATCAAGTAATTGACAATCAGTATGGCACTTAGAGTCAATCTAACCACTAGGCTCACTATAGTTTATGGATTATGTTTTCATCTGTTTAGAATATAAAATTAAGGAATGTGGATAGTGTATCTGTGAAAGGTCTTTATCACTCACAAACGATATACAGTATGAAAGTTTCGACCTGACGATGACTCGCACACTGTATATTTTTCTTTAAAAACTAGAATGATTGAAGTTAATACAATACTTTAAAACTCTTGAGAATAACTCTCTTTCAATCTTTAGTAAAGATATAGATTTTTTCAATCCTACCGCATTTCTTCTATGAATGGTGAAAGCTATAGGTCGCTATGCGCTTTCTATAAAAAAATAATTCAGGGAAGAACAGAGAGGTTTTCGTACATCTACATGAAAAAGCAGATATTTTGTTTGCTTTTCGTACAATGATATATTTCAAATACATCAATGATTCAGAAAATAGGATGGCATATGGAAGAGAGTATCAACAGATCTCAGAAAGTGGACAAATACCGATATGTTTAAGATAAAAAACAGTCAACACTTCAACTTTCGACATATCCTGAGTGAGATGTCTCGATGTGGGTCTAACTCAATTCCAGATAATCAGTTTCAGTAAAATTAATAAATATTCTTGCTATTCATTCGTATTATGGAGAAGAATCAATCGTCGCATGCAACATATTTACCACTGATAAGTATGATAAGCAGAGTAGAGAATCGTTCTTCAATTCATTGATGAACAAGAAAACTAGTTTAAATTACAAATATTTATATCGTAGTGCTCATTGAGATATACATACATAAGAATATAGAACACTGATTACGAGGGAAAAGGTACTCAAAGAGTGAGATTAGAGAGACGTGCCGCAGGAAGAAAAGGATGAGTTCATTCAAACAGAAAACAGAGAACGACCAATGCATAAACAAACAACCACACACAACAGAAGAAATGAGAAGGGGACCACTAAAGTGACGACACACCGCTAGGGGTGTCGTTACTTTCATTTTCCTTTGGGGAAGGAAAGCTTTTTAACCTTCAAGTTTTCTTTAGAAGGAAGCAAATTCAAATACTTTCTTTACCATTTTTCATAATTTATGGAAGAAAATTATGCAACTGATGCTGCTTAATTCAAAAAAATACTTTTAAAAACTCAAAAGGAGACTTTAACTTTCCCTCGAAAGGAATGGAAAAGTGCCACTCCTATACACCGTACCATCTTACTGAGTAAATAATACCCATCCCACAGTGATAAAACATCAAATTATGGGAGATTTCAGTAGATTATAATCGTATTCTTCTGCACTAAAATTCGAATTATAGTTGGGATTGAAATCGTCGAAACCAACGATAATTCGATTTTTAATCAAACAATAATCTTGAAAATCCGGTAAAATTTTGATTAAAATCTTACTAAATCCAGATCATATGATTTTAATCAAAATTTTACCGGATTTTCAAGATTATTGTTTGATTAAAAATCGAATTATCGTTGGTTTCGACGATTTCAATCCATTATGATTTGAATTTTGGTGCAGAAAAATACGATTATAATTCCCTCAAATCTCCCACCATCCAATATTTTTTCATTGAGATGCAGGCCTTATTTCGAAACAATGGGCATTGTAATGCATTATTTTACTATGCAACCGCAACGGATGCAATTACATGATAATGCAACCCAAATAATGCATTATAATTCATGATTCGCTTAAATGCATTACAATTAATTGTAAAAACAATGCATTTTAATGTATTTATTCTGCTTAGATTATCATGCGATTGCAACTGTCGACAACTCTCTGTATCGCAATATATCTAAACTAGTCTCTAACCTGGACATCCAGGAAACGGCTTATATTCCAGTTAATTAAGATGTGCGTTTCTCTGTTCTTGTTTTGACATCCACGATCACCTAAGAGAAACATAAAATACCCATTGAATACCTAAAATCTACATATAGGTACTCCTGGGGCGCCAAAGACTTCTCTATACCATGTTGTTGATTCTGTTGGAGTATACGTGAGTTTCGGTTTGGTGTGTGTATGTGTTCCTGTAGTTATTTGCCTTGAAACTCTGATGGACCCACATCTTCGCACTGACACTTCAAATATTCATCGTCGAATAAAAATGTACACAAAGATAATAAAAATATAGTCTTTATTGAACAGCAATATATTCAATTAAAACAGGAAATTTAAATGAACATAGTATCATCGTACGCTTTAGTAGATTTTCGAACTATACTGGCCTCTTAACCATGGTCCCACTTTTGTGTTCGGTGCAGAATACACATGTCTATAGCAGCAGTTAGTAGTTAAATATGAATTTATTACTGATAAACTACTTAAACCATTGAGAAAAAAGTTGCTTTTCATGATCTTTTTATGAAGGACTGCTTCGCACCGCCTTCTATAACAAGTGCCTTATCGGAATATATGATGGACCTAGATCCGTTGTTAGTAGAAACGGCTTGTACTCAGCACTGTACACGCCCGTTAGATTTAAATGAATTTGTTGTGTTCAAAAATAATTTAAAAAATTATTATTTGTTTTTTATATGATCCTTATGACTCATCACTCACACAACAATTCAGCGGAATATTTTCTTTCTATCGAACAATCAGACAATGATTCTTTTCTCTAGTTTGATTCAAAGAAGTAATCGTCATTGAAAAAAGAAAAGAAGTATACTAAAACAAGGTATCTAAACTACAGCAATATGTTTAAAGAGAAAAGTTTCAAAATAATTCTCATCGACCAGCGAAGACTTTAACGTAAAGCAGTTCTATCTTAAGCAAAGCAAAATCTCAATATTTGTTATTGAATATAAGAAGAAACCAAAGTAAATTAGAATACATCTGAACCGAAACACTAAAGAAATATTATTTGTATCAAGGAAATGAAAAGTAAAGTAAAAGAATATATTTCAGCTAAAAGAATATCAATATATCATAATTGATTAACGAGAAATATCGACTAAACAACTATGAAATTATTCTCTATTGAATAAAGAAACATGCGACTATGAGATAATAGAAATACGGAAAAATATAATAATGTCGTTTTAAGGATAAAAATTTCTGAAAATAAATTTTTCACGAATTTACTGAGATTGGAAAACATTTCAACCAGAACTAATTCTGAAAACAAATGGCATAGAAAAGATCAAAAAAATACTGATCGAAAGATAAAAATATTGAAAGAAGAAATCAAAGTATCATTCGATGTTTTCCTTTTCGATCTTTTTATATGTCATGCATCAAAACAAATTCTGGAAAAAACAAACTTTGATCACGGCTCGTTTGGCCGACGATAAACGAGATATGACTATATTGAAAATTCTTTAAAAGATGGATGTAAATAAACAAATTGGAGAAAGAATGCGAGAATTAAGAACTTTTTCATTGCATCAGGATGATTGATGAAGAATGCTCTGAAATAAAAGAAAAGTAGAGATACTTTTTTAGCTCTTATTCTAAACTGACCAACCACCATTTCAAACTGTATACGCTACCACTAAATAAAAAGTCAGTAAACTTTGACGTCCTTTTCAATAAAGTATCAAATAACTCACTCAAAAGTAGCGTTCCGAATAGAATTATAAAAAGAAAATGGTTTCGTCCACTTTTTTTTTATTGAAAAAAACATATCTGTACATTTTACCTTTGCAAGCAAAGGGTGTCAAAGTGTATATATCGAAAGTTACATTATGCTCCAGAAAGAAAATGTTTTTATTTTTATATCTGTTTATAAACAATATATTCTCTTCATGTTAAAAGAGGAAAGAAAAAATGTTGAATACTCTAAGTAAGAAAGAAATATAAAAGGTACCACTGGGTGATAGTAAAAATGAAGAACAGAGTTCATGTCACGCAAAGTAAACTTTTCACGTCCACTGATATTAAAATTAACTGATATAAAAACCGATTTTTCGATGGAACTAAAATTGTTAATTTTGTAAACACTGTTCTGTGTACACTTTATTTTTGGCAGCAGGGTACAAAACAACGTGCGCTCGAAACTTACTAACGGTTCTGTACACTTCGATAATGCTTGTTATACATGCTATTCGTATCGCTGCTCAAAAAAAGATCTTAAAGTAAAAGTTAGGTTACTTTGTGCTTCATGTAAAATTTTGATTTTATCAAACTTGATACGACAAATTCTAATTATTATAATGTGAAGCTTTTGCTGAATTTCAGCCGATTTGGGAAATCAACATAGCCATGAGTTATTTCGTGTTTGAAAATTATACCTGAGTACTGCATTGATTTTCAATGAAAATAATAGAAACAATGAGTTGGAATTAATTATATGCTGCTTTTTGGAAAATAATGTGTCAATTTTGCATTATTTGTTCAGTATCGACTACGTGGGTTCCTTCGATGAACTCATTTTTTATGATCGACCTGCTCAAGTTTTTCTTCTACACTCGGAATCAGATGAATAATAATAAATAAATTTCGCAGTAAATTAATATTAACATTCACTGATGCTATATTTCCCCAAAAATGCATCAATCACTTGAAAAACTGATATCAGTTTTGTCGTTTTTCTTTTCTATCAATTGAAATGTTAAAAATTATAAAGATTCAGGTAAGCGTCATAATAAATAGATTATTTTCCTGGATGATATTAAAACATATGTCTTGGGGTATTAAAGCATTAAAGTATCGTCATTGTCGAAAAATATCAAGATACAGTTCGTTTTATACATAAAGAAGATAATCTAATTTTCAGGGAGTAATTAATTTTTTTCCTGTGTACACGTTCGAATTACTAATTTTTCGATTGATCTACTGGGAACATAAAAAGTAAAACAGGATAGAGTAACTGAATTCTATAAATCCCTGATCGATAAACTGAACATTCTGTATGCGGAAGATTTCACATGAGAACAAATTTATATTAGAAAATAGTAATAAAGAACGTACAAATGAAAAATAAAATAAACTAGAAGTACTTAAATGACTATCTGCGTGGTGGAACATTTTAAAAATCAATGTTTCTTGTTTTAAATGGCCCTGTTAAAAATTTTCAGAAAATTTTTGCAACTTACGAAAATCACTTTGTAATCATAATTTAATGATCCCATTATTTTTATTGTTACAAAGCTCATTATTCAAATGTCGATATTACACTATACCATCAATCTAGAAATCAGAGGTTAAAGTTAATGTTTTACTTTTTAGTTTTCATCTTTTCAAAAAATTTTCCTTCATAGTATTGAAGATTGATTTGTTTTCATTGTATTAGGAATACACATATATTCATACATCAATGTTATATTGATTGAATATCTTGCTATGATATATAAACGTAATTTAAATTAGATGCCCTTTTCCAATTTCGAAAATAAGTAGAAAACATTACAGTTCAACCGTGATATCAAAGTTTTCGTAAATCAAAAATTTTAATGCATTAAACTACTCATGCGTTTTCTTCCAGCTTATTCGAGTATCATATGAATGATGACTATTAATAATGAATCTATGTCTATGTATATCGTTCTTCATTGATACCTTTAAGAATGACCTTAGATGGTATTTCCACGTATTTCATTGACAGCAAAACTATTGTATGACGTAGTTTGATTGTAACAAAAAGTATAATTAAAACAGAGTGCATCATTGTGAAAACAAATCCCATGACGTGAGCCTGATGAGAATACCATGATTGTGATCTTGCCGTTGAAATTCTATCATATATGATCATGAAATTTCAAACAAAAACACAAACTACATTTTTTGGTTCATAATTAGACTTTGCAGTACAAAAAGAAGAGAGGTTATTATATAAATGCGTTTTTTCTTTATGTAGAATAAGCAATGAATTGAGAAGGTAAATGGTTTATGCAATTGCTAAGGATCATTGAATCTGTTTCTCGTATATGAAACGACTGCTTCAATTCACAATTACCAATTAACGATTCCTCCTTAGAGAAAAAGGCGCCCATGAAAAATTCAATATATAATATCTGGTCATTTGCATGTGTAGACTCATAATATTTCATTATAGTGTCAACAATAGCCATACACTAGAAAAAAAAAACATTTCCACTAACCCTTAGGAAACATCTCTTAGTCACATTTGAACTAAGACAATGATCATAATCTATGACTGTGAATAAAAACGAAGTCTCAATCACCATTAGTTATGATGCATTGAATCAAAAATCTATGAATAAGTGGTTCATATATCTCGCAGCTATACATTTTCATGGAGATATTTAAAGAGTAGAGTGTCAACTTTACTGTAATAGAATTCATTGTATGTCTTTTGATCATAACAACGATTTTTTAAGAAACTAAAGTTACCAACAATTTACTATTAAAATTTCGCAAAGATAGCTGCTTTAAACCCCGTTATTGTTCAATGTAATTGTTATACATGAAATATTATTCATCAACTATGTTCGAGTGTTTTTTAATCAAAGCTACGATAGTGACTGTAAAATGCACAAAACTGAGTACATCAGAATTTACGTTTCTCATGTTTCTTACATGATACGACAGATTCCATAACATATACTAATTTTGTCACATCCTTTCAGACAAGTACTTGTCACAGACGTCAGATTTTATGCAACTTTGGAAAAGCCATTATATTTTTTTTCTTTGCAATTCTGGAAGTGTGTTTTTCTTTTTAGTTCTTCGCATAAAATTTACTAAAAAAATGTGTCACAGAAGTTATTTTTCTCTAGTCTATGCTGTATCAAGAAAAGAAAAACTTATTTCTTTCGATGTTCAGAAAAAGGGTTTCCTTATCAAGGTAAATAAAACTAGAAATATATTGTAAAATAATTTGAACATCATTTTTTCAGTTCTTTTCAATAACCACAATTCAAAGACTAGGCCGATTCCGTGGGTAAGTGTGTACGTCACGTGTAGCCGTGTTAAAAGGGGCAGCAAAAAGAAACGATTTGCTGAAATTCTCACGTGCTTAGATCGTATCATATAGCTGCCGTTTTGTAAACTATTACGATGGTAAAATGTTTTTAGTTAGTCTATCTTTTTGTTCATCGTGTTGTGCTACAGACGTATTACATCTGGTATCGGACACTTTATTCTAGGCTTCGTAAGTTTTATTCTTCGCCTCGTCTGAAAAATATGATGCATTGAAAACCTTGGCATCGATTGGAGTACAAACGTTTTTTTTCTGACTCGAATCAGCATATCAGAATAATAAAATAAAAAGTATAATAGGAATTATTTTTGGTCACACAACGAGATAACCAGTAAAAACATTGATGAGTTAAAATGATTTATTGTATTAGAATGCAACGCAGAGAAGACTAAGATGAATGTAATTATAGGATAGTTTCATTTCAAACTCATATATTTAAGATAGTTACAAAGTTATCTTTTTTTAATGAATAATATCAGTATGACTTATTGAGCTGTATGAACGATGGCATTCAAAATGCAGAGTTGAAAGTTTAGCAAAAACAATTTAAATCTAACAATACTATTTTCACAGGAAAAAAAACATTCCCAATATGAATATCCCTACTTTCATTCTCTTCTGTGACACGTGGAGTCTTAGAAATCTTCAATAGTTCATTGATAATTTAATAATTTAAGAAATCATCTATCTAAAGTAAATGCTATGGAAATGATACTACAGGGAACTATATGATCCAATATGTCTTTACCCATCAGTTCAATTATGAATTAAAGTTAGTTTATCTGTTATCCTTTTCACTTCTAGAGATCTATACTACAAATTTATTCTATTTGATCGATGATAATATTCACATGAGCGAACGGTAGTCAAATTAAGAAACTTTCATCTCAGCATTTATATGGAAAACGTCTTTTTGTACATATTTTTTAGAATATTTCACAAAAGATTTTGAAATTTTATTATTCCCTTTTATGAAATGATGTGTGTTAACAAAAAGATGAATTGACTTATGTATGCTTCTGCAAGACTAAAAAAATGAGTATAATAAAAAACAGAGATATGTAATATTACCATTGATTTATTTCTGAAGATTATTGAATAATTTGACAAAAAAATTTCACAGTCGATAATAGATATTTGTCAAGATGTCTATTTAGAGACGCTGAAGTTTGATACAACAAAATTGACTACCTGTCTGCATGAACAACATTAGATTTTTATGTCCAAATGATGAGTACCATCTTTTTCAATTCATAAAAAGCTCACATAGCTTTTCGAAAAATGCACTCCGTCTATCCTTAGGATTAGATCTCATTTCATCAAAAAGATAAATTCTAACGCATCAATGAAGAATAGATTATATCATTTGATAAAAGTTCTTCGTCCTATCAATCAAGAACAGTGCCTATTTAGTTTTAGATAGATTAATCAAAACAATTTTATCCTGTGTCCCGAGAAGCATCAAGTAATAAAGTTGATTTATTACCCACACTTTCAACAATACATAGCATATTTTTTTTTAATGAATATAGCAAAAAAAAATAAATTCCCCCTTACGTCACATGTATATACTTTTACAAAGTTTTAGATTAATAATATCGGAATATCAATAAGTTGTTTTTTAAGAAAATAGGTCAAGTCAATCATAGATACTCAAGCTGGTAAACATTTGGAAACACGTGGTTAAACGTTCAATCGGGAACCACGGTTGCGAGTTACTAATGCGCACTAGCAAAACGGAAAAATATGCGTTTTCTACGCAGAACTTTCACTTTCCGAGCGTGAAAATAGATCAAAGCTCTTATTCTAATCGTTAAAGCGCACAATTATTCGACAGCTTAAAAACAAATGCATTTAAAAGCTCAGAATAAGAGCTTTGATCCGTTTTCACACACTTGGAAATTGAAAATTCTGCGTAAAAAAGCTTGTTTCTTGCGTTTTGTAAATGAGCTTTAGTAACTACCAATCGCAGTTCCCGCTTGAATGTTTAACCGGGTTTTTCCAAATATTTGCCTGCTTGGATATCGAGCTAACCGCTTTAGATTACGCTCTTTCATTAAAATTTAATTTTTCGACGAAACGAGAATCTTCCATTGCTAGATAGACGCTACTTTTTTTGTAAGTACTATGAGAATACATTTATGCTATGAGTGGTAGATCACTAAACATTGAATAAAAGAATAATGCGATCTCAACTGTGGATAAAAGAAGTAGACTAAGGGAAACGTCTTTCCTTTGAACTAGAATTGCTTCCTTGCGCATAATGTTGTAAAACATAGAGGAGCAATAGAACGAAAAAATAAAATCATATATAAAACTTAATTGTAACTTTGTAATACGGTTGGTAGGAAAAAAATGAAAGTAGAACAAAAAAGTTGTTGAGTATTGGATTTAGTTACATTCAATATCTATTTTGTATGAGAAAATTTTTCCAATACTTTATCGAATATTAAGGTAGATTTACCCTTTACAAACAAATGATTATGTCATAATGTTTAGTACAATACAAAAAAGGGCGGAGAAATACTTATTTGTGCTTTCAATACTATAACTTTTTAACTTGAGTCACTTAAAATCGATGTAGTTATTGTTAGCAATCATAATAACGATCGTTGCTCTTCTTCGTTACTTTGATGCCATTTTTCTTGAGATAATGCTTTATTACTTTTATATTCTTTGTCAAATGGTTTAGACAAAATTCTTTTCATTTCTGTTTTTCGATGACACTTCTGTTTAAGAGATTTAGAACTCGTTTTCATCTTGAAGTTGCTAAAGATTGGCAGGTAAAAGAAAGAGATTGGTTCTTATTCATGGAATGATGATTGATCAGTCATGATTCAATAAAGAAGAGTATTCCTACTAGTCTATTCTTATTCATAAAAATAAATTTTATCGTATCATTAGTGGTCTACAAGTAAATAAATGCAACTGAATCAAGTTTAAGAATATGCTTTTCTCCTTTGATCCACTTCAATTGTTTAAGGTCTTTAATTAAATTAGCTTTACAATAGGGATAGATAATTTAACTTTTTTTCCACCTCTACATATCAGATGCAAAAGGCTGAGCAAGTACATACGAGATTTTAGTTTACTCACCCCGTTGAACTTTCTTTAATCTCAACCGAAAAAAAAACGCTTTTTAATGAGGGCCAACTGAGATATTCTCCAAAAAAGTGACCTCTACTTTTTCAAAAAACAAATCTCACTCTACATTTTTCAGTATATTGTAAATTTCCCCAAAACCATCAAAGATTAAGGCTGGCAATTAATACCAACTGTATAACTTTTTCTTTTATATATAGTGTGAAAGTTTGAATCAAATCAGACAACTCGTTGAAAAGTTATACAGCAGACAAGTCTCAAAATGTCACTTTACAAATTAAATATACAGGCCTTTTTTTTTGAAAGTCCTCCTGTTTTTCATCTGAACGAAAGTGTCAAAAGAGCGAAAGGTTTCTACCATTTCGATACTCCAACAGTCCTCTTTCTTCCCTTGTACTCTGCGTATCATCACCACTACCAGAGGCGGCACTCGATGACAGACTATATCACTTAATTAACAGCTTACAAGTGTCTGTCATATGGTGTAAGCGTTATGCTAGACAATAAGGAAAGATTAAAATTTAAATAAAATACACATTGCCATCCAATTTCAAACGATGTTAAATCAGTACTATGTTCATTCTTTCCTCATGTTTTACTACGGTCAGAATATGTGCTTTTCTTTCGATGAGCTATAAAAAATATACTTTTTTTTAGTATATCTCTTATTAGTAAGCGACAGTACGATCTAGACAACTGAAATTTGGTGTGTATATGGAACGCCTAGGATGGAGTAGTAGAATCAATGTACCTAAAGCGAATGGATATTTCATACGTCTTCATTATAGAAAAATAAAAATAAAAACCATTCACTTCATGTGTAATGCTCACAAAGCGAACGGCGAGTCGTTCTGTTTTTATTCAATAAAAACTTGAAACAAGCATTGATCAAGCTGAGCCACTAGAATATGATAGAGCAAAAGATAACGAATCGATTGATATAAAATTCAACCAGTATTTATAAAACTATCAAGGAGCAATCAATGAATTACGCATTTTTTCGCTCATCTCTGCTGGCCCGTTTGTTTTTGGAACATGTATAGAAAACCAACATTTATAATTTTCAACCTCTGATTTCTCAACTATTCTTATCGTTGGAAATTATTGATTCACATGAGCAGATGGAGGATTTTTTTTTCTTTCCCATGATATAATAATAATACTTTTCTTAGTGAAAAGTGAGTGAGATATTACAGTTATAATGAAGACGTATGAAATAATCGTTCGCTTTAGTTTCATTGACTCTACATAAGAAAATTATCTAAGTCAAACATGGCGGTAATTAAATCATATATATATTATCCATGATTTTTCTTGTCCATATATTTTAATAGAAACAGATGTTTATTTATTCCTTATCAAGGATATGTTTGACATACATCTGATTGAGTAGATAAGAAACTATCTGTTTATACCAAGCCAATAAAAAGATTGATAATTCTATAAGATTCTTGACTTTTTCACTTCACGTTCTTTAGGAAGAAATCGTGACAGAATCTTTCTCTCTCATGATTTTATTATTGACCTATCCCATGAAATTTCTGCCACGAAAGCACAAGTGTCCTTGAAATTCTTGAAATTCGCCTTTATCTTGTGAAGCTTAAAAAGTTATGTACGCATATGGTAAGAGTTTCAGCTTGCACGAATATTTCTTCAAATAGAAATACGAGTTACAATGTTTGCTGTAAAATCGAAAATTTTGAAAAATTTTAAAAAACTTGAACATCATCCAATGTTGTCGTCCTTACTCTTTCAGCATTACAAGGATCAAAATTGATTCTGATTACATATTCTCGTCTCCCAAAGTGTGGCGCATTTTTCCATACTTGGATGGTTATTTTTCATTGCTCCAATAGAAGCTATTTTTGGGTTATTCTGGGACTGTTAATAGATATGAGGGTGCTCACACTTATTTTTCAAAAATTGAAAATGGGCATATTCCACTGTTTCGTGGCATAGTACATTTTTTAGAGGAGAATTCGCTCTATTAAACCGTGTAATCTGAATTTCAGCCACAATGTAAATTGTCGAGTTATACGCATAAATTTTCTTTTACGCATAATAGCTTCAGGTGATGATAATGCAAAATTCGAATAAATTTGTTTTTGACTCATTCATATATGGCTTGATAGCGCTTGGAAAGTGGACCACGAAAATGTAGTTTTTATTTTAAATTGCTTATTCTTTGACTGAAAAATCTTTAGAGAAAGTGAATACGTAACAGAAGTAGGATTTTTGACGATAAAATTGTTCTTTTGTAATAATTGTCAAATTTTCATTCCAACTAATCCATAAAAGGTTGTACTCTGAATCAGCATCAGAAAATGGGTAAAACAGTGTATATCTCAACGGAATAGCAGTACTTTGGTTCTCACATTGAAGTAGAATTCGATGAATTGATCAAGCTTTTGTTTTTTTTTCTTACTAGCACACTAAGTATCATCCATTTATTCATCGTATTGTACGATTCCATTCAATAATGGAAAGCAAAAACAGAAGAAAATGGTTTGGTATTCTTATGTCTATATTTGTCATCAGTCTCATCGCTTGTAATTATTCACTAACATCACATTCATCCGCTATCACGTCGATACGAACACAGATTATAGCAGAAACATTACAAGAAAATCAAATTGAACGTGTTTTAATAATTTATGTGTGGGCTAATACAGATGTTCAGTCGCTTGGTAATCTTCAATTTTTTATTCACCACGGTGTTAATAGTTCTCAACCAGTCGATTACTACTTTATTTTGCAGAATCTCAATGGAACAGTAGTGAATGAGTCACTTTTACCATTACTACCATCTAATGCACATTATATTCAACATGAAAATCAGTGTTATGATTTCGGTACAGTTGGATGGTTTTTATCGAAAAATATAACGGATACAACTTTGTATAAATATTTCATATTAATGAATGCATCAGTACGAGGACCGTTTTTCGTTACTTATTTTCATAGTACTTCTATGTGGTGGTTCGAGGTGTTTACTAAACGTTTAAATGATGAAATCAAACTAGTTGGTTCAACAATCAACTGTGATCAAAAACCACATGTACAAAGTTATGTGTTAGTTACTGATCGACTTGGATTTGCAATATTAACGAGTAAAAAAAGTGGAATATTTAATTGTCATGCGAACTATCATGATGCTGTTTATAATGGAGAAATCGCTGCCAGTCAACTTATACTAGATGCTAATTACCAAATAGCATCGTTACAAACGAAATATCAAGGATATGATTTCCGGAAAAAAGAATTTAGGAATTGTAATCATGGATATAGTCCGATATATCACGATAACGCTATTGATGGTATCAGTCATGATCCATACGAACTAGTATTTGTAAAATATAAAGGCAATCCACCATTCGATACTAATCTTGAACGACGTGCATTTATATACCAGAAATGGTTGAATGAGCGTCCAAACAACGTCAGAAAAAATCCAGTAGCTGTGAAATAGAAATACTGTTTAATAACTTTTTATCGTTTAACTGTAATTCGAATTAAAATGTTTAGAAGATGAAATATTTCAATTCAGTGAATGTCATGTACGGATCTTTGAAACACAATTGGATTTAGTTATTTTCATGAATTAGGACGGTATTATAATGGCAGTCACATTCCACATAGTAACTCCATGATTGTTATAATGAGTTGGATATTTATTGAATTGCTTGGTTTTCAATGAATTTTTCTATAAAAGTGTCAATGAAGATTTGTACTCCCACATCGTATATTTTATTCTATTTGTTTGCAGTTTAATCATCGTTTTCTGTGTAAGAGAAAAATATCTGTCAATGTATAGAGTCTGAAGACCTAATTCTGCCGGAAAAAAAAACATGTTCAGAAAAATGTCAATAACTCACGTTCTGAATGACATACAGATGTGAATTTTATTTTCCGGAAAAGAGCAAA
>OENT01000700.1:0-75863 GCA_900239685.1 Rotaria macrura
ACTTCAACACTCCTTTCAGGTCGTGTTTCACAAAAATGATTTGTTGAAAATGAAAAAAGACACTACTATGTTTTTTAAGCAATTCCTTTTGCACATGTTGTTCATTAAACCATTATATAGTTTAAAATAGTTTAAAATAGTTTGTATTATTTGGTTATCATATAGTCCACTTAAAACTCGTGTGTTTTATGTAATTCACGAAAAATACAGATTGCCATACAACTTGTCATTATGTAGAAAGCTGATGCCACCTTCTTCGACTTCTCAATTCTTTGTTTCTATCATTATTTTGATGTTGTAATTATTATAACATCGATTTACTTATAGAGCGTCGAAGTTTTGTTATGTCCATTGTCTTATTCAGACTACTCTGTAATTGACAGAATATTCTAAGAGAATGGATAAGGAAGTCTTTGATAAATTTAATTAGTTACTCTGTAGCATAAAAATATTTTTCAAGGAAGAAAGCAAAGCTTTCCACCGGCTTTTGTTTACTGGCTCCTCGAGGGTATCAATAATAATTTCCTCCGAAAAAAGCCTCTGAAACAATCTTTACTCTTAAATAAAAAATAACAGAAAAAGTTGAACAGGCATGTGCCCAAAAACTATGAATACAGAATGGTTATGAGATAAAAGGATAATTAAGTTCTAAAGTTCAAATCATGATCTCAGATAATAAGACAGTCATTCTTTTGCTCTACTAACATTCAAATGTATCACTTTAGGAATATTCATTAAAACTAAATCTATCTCGACATTGGAATATTTTTTCGAAATCCTTGCAGACAACTAAAGATCGGGATTGAAATTCAGAAAGATAATATTTTTATTCGAATATGATTTTTTTTCTAGTCTAAAAATATTGCAACAATTGGATGGCAATGTGAAAAAGTTTCTTGGTATTTGAATCTTCCATTGAAGACAAATTCTTTGCTGCTTAAAACCAACAATCGTAGTTATAGTTACTTCTATCTGTACTCTTGTCATATAAATATACAGTGACACGAGCGCAGTTTTTTTTTGAGTAACGGATGAAAATCTGCTACTCGAGAAATGGTAACCTGTTCATTGTATCTGATCTTGACTTTTTTTTCATTTCAGAATGTCACAAGTATGACTGCGTCATAATTTCAATTAAAGAACAATTACTTGTTAGCGAAGCCCCTTTTAAGTTAAAATGTACATGGAACTAACACATATCGTTCAGTCTTAATAAACTAATATAAAATGCATGAAATGAAAAATCTCATGGCCTACAGTGATTTCTCAAAATAACGGTTCATGAGAGCAAAATTTTCTCTTATTTATTTCTACATGTCCAACAGAATTTTTTGTATTTTCGGACACCCTATTTTCATACATTTTTTTCTTAATTTAACATTATTACGTAGGTCATTCTGAAAGTTTTTCGATTCTTTATTAAATTAAGAGATATCTAAGACTTTGGTAGGTGTGGTAGTAAACCCAACTGTTGTAAGAAAGTATACAAAGTTTTAGCGCTTATCATTTTTCTTTTGGTTGTTTTGTAGATTAAGTGATTCACTACTGACATATTTTCTGCATCCTCATGAGTCTAACACGAGAAAAAATTCGAGTTATGATTTATTATGATCACAAAAAACAATTATCGCAGCAGGAATGTCTTGAATCATTACATAAAAACTTTGGTGACACTTGTGTTTCTCGTGCCATAGTTTACAATTTGTTTGCTGAATTCAGTCGTGACAGGGATCACTTTGAAGATGAACCCCGTACTGGCCGACCAAGAACTGCAGTCACTCCAGAAAACATCGAAGCCGTTCATGAACTGATAAAATTAAAAAGCAACTTCATGGTTAAAACCTCTAGGATATTAATGAACTTCATGACACTGTTAGAACACACATAGACTGTCTTCAAAAAGATGATTTCTACCAATCTTATGAAAAGTGGTTCGAAAGAATGAATAAGTGTATTAGTGCACAAGGACATTACTGCGAGCAAATATAATAAAATTCTTTCAAACTAATCTAACAGTATTGCAAATCTAAAAACTTTCAGAATGACCCACGTACTTTTCTAATTCAATGTTTAGTTATTCATGTTTGTAATGTGAAGGAGACCCGCACTGACTCGACTTCAAATTTACATTCACTAGTTTCTTCAAAAATGAAGGCAAATATCATAAAATAAATTATAAAAGAGTGACCTGCCAAAGAAAAGGCCACATTTTTAAAATACTTTTACTCAAAGGTGGCCAATTATAATATCATTCCAATGCATTTGAGCATTTAAAAAAACAGTAGTAACGTATGGCTTCGATTTGAATATGAATTATTGGAGTTTATTAAATTTCTTTAGCACTTCAGCAAGAACCAATTAATCAAAAAATTTGATAATGTAATAGAAAATGAGTGCATAATATTCAGTATTGTTAAATTTGATGACTTTAGTTTTTAATGAACGTATCGAATCGTCAAATGTATAAAGTATTCATATACTTCTATTATTAATATTAAAAATGATTAAAAAGCCATTTTAAAAGTTTATTTATTTACATCAATATGTATGATTAGAGAAAACTAAAGACGAACAGACAACATATAAGATTTTAATGTATCATTCGTAAATCATTATATAAAATGAATATGAATTAGAACCAAAGGTACCCTTCAAATCACTTAGTTCCTTTCGTGTGCATACTCGTCTGAGCAACACTGCGTGTTATTGGATAAACTTGGGTAGGATGATACCATGGGAATACTTTAAACATTAATTGAAGCAGTTCTTTTCGATAGACACGAGCAGAAAGAATATATAAAAAGAATGGTGTTACATATGATATCTGGAATATAACTTGAAATATAATGTAAAGCGAATAGAAACCTGGTATTGGCTGATAAATGCTTGGAAAAGATAGCAACAGATTGGCTACACACAATGGTAAAATAAGCACAAGTTGAACTCCTACTTGAGCTAGAAGCATCCGGATAAGTTGCATTTCAGTGCGACGAACACGCGATAATGTTGAAGCTCTGAGATTATGCTTTTGCGTATTGTATACTGTCATACAACCGAAGGCAAACATAAGAAACGGCGTAAGACAAGAAAATAGAATAAATTGAAAGATGCCGTACCCTTGTACAAAACTTGGATTGCCTCGAACACGACATCCAAGTGCATCAGTAGTTTTTAAATCAGTCGTTACGAGAGAAATGATGAATAACAATGAAAAACTTATGACGACAATAGGTATTGACCATTTAGCCACGCGGATGCTGCTGAAATTTCGTCGGCGTACACTTGTCGAGCTACAGCACCATCGATCAATACTTGCCAATACAATAAATGATGGTGATATAGCCGATAAGACAGTACCAAAATAAGTGATAAGTTTGCATGCAACCACTGAACTAATTGATAACCTTATTTGATATCCGCTCCCTAGTAGGCTCACAATCAGTATTGTACTTGAATAAATAAGATTAGTAAAAGAAAGTGCGATAAAATAAAGAGAACATGCATGATTACGTAAAGCAGATCGAAAAAGTACTGCTATGTTTATTGTGTTACCGGAAACACCTGCGAAAGCGATGAAAGGAAGTCCTATCTTAGTCATTTGAAGACTAATTTGTCCAAGAATTGCAGCCATTTTTCTTTTTGATACAGTGAAAGGATTTATGACTGTTGTTCTATCTGTAATAAATCGTTTAGAGAGAAGAGACTTGGCTCATCCATGTTTTTTTTTCTTTTATTAATGTCAGCTCAGAATAGAATCTACATTCTCAGTGACTCTAACAGCGAATCGGATTCTTTGCAATAGTTTTAAGGAGGAAAGCGTTTGTTCAGAAAAACATCGATAAACAAAGAATGTTAGAATAAAACTTGGAGAAAGGCGTTAATTATTTTCTGTTTTTTTCAAAAGTGTCAAGAAAAGTCCTTCTGAGCAATCCTGGAAAACATTCCGTTACGGAATGAGTTTTTAACATATTAATAAAAACAAGTAAGAGCATGACGTTTACAAGATGGTATCGAAACATCTGAACTTTGCTATTTTAATATAGCATGAATATTAAAATAAGTGGAAAGGACAATAAACCTCACTAAAACAAACATCATCAAATGATTTTTATTCAACATTGAGGAGCTTTTAAAGGATGTCCAAACTGATTTATAGATGAGATGCGATAAAATCATTTTAGGGTATGCCGATGGGATCTCACCAGGACCCTCCAATGGCCAGGTACAAATTCAGCGAAACTTTCAGAGTTTGTACAACTTTTTTGTGCTGATCTATCTGGTTATAAAATTTTTTATATTTCTCTCTAATTTTAGAGAGATAAGGTTGCAATACTATTGATTTATATTGTCTTTTTTAAAAAGTTCAAATGATCCTTTTATCGAAAAATCGATCATTGTCCATGATTGCACATTCAGATTTGAAAACTAATTACATAGTTAGATCTCTCTTGAAAAAAATATACTAAAACATTTAGAAATCTAAAAATTTTTCACTAATTTTTATTCTACCCACTGATTCACATTATAGAGGAAAAGTGTGCAAAAGAGTAAATTAGAAAGTTGGAATGAACAAGAATGTTGGCCTTGCTCATTCGATAGAGCAGAACTTCCCATGTAGGCAAAAAAAAGAAATTAAGAATATAAAAAGGTTACTTTTTTTTCTTCTCAACGCGTTTAAACTGGGAAGAAATGCCCCAATTTTTGCGTTTCAACATTTGAAAGAATTTCAATTTTAACATCGCGAAAACGTGTGGAACCTCAACCGTTGAAACGTGCTGTTGTTATGAACGAGTAAAACGCACAAAATCGGACACTTTTCATGTGTTTAAACACGTTATGACGGTTAATGCACATGAACGTGAAGATTCTCGCTTTGCTGAGTTGTTGAAATGCGTTAGAAATTCCTGAACCTCGAATATTGTTTATTTTTATATTAAAAACTTTCTATGAGTACTCGCACTCTTATCAGAAACAAAATGACTAAAGAAGAACGGCTTTCACATATCTAATTTTCTCTAAATACCCTTGAACTTTCACATAAAGTGAATTTTGGTCTTTTCTTTTTCTATACCTTTTGAAGGATCTAATTCACTCTTAAAGCAAAATGTATTTACAGATAACCCATGTAAAAACGACTCGGTTTGGCAGTAAAACACGTTAAGACGAAGTTAAAAATGTTTTCACGACGCATGCAAACGCAGCTTGATATGAAACGCATTGAAACGCGTTTGGACGAAGCTTTTCTACACAATGCGTTAAAATATGATTAGAAAAAAAACGAACCGCGTCTCAACGAGTGTCAAAAAATCATTTAACGCATTTAAATACATTTTACCTACTAACTACGTTCAAACGCGTTTCAGGTATTCTTTCAGTCGTGTTGCGATGCTATCATATTTTTGAGCGCTAGTTTACGCGTTTATTTCTCGTATTTCAGACGTGACTTTAGTCCAAGAACTTTGGCTATAGAAGGGTTGAGCGCATGATGCGAAGCATTCATTTACATACATTTGATTTATCTAAACTTTATTACTTATACTTTGTAATAAAGAATTTTCGCATGACGTTAAACTATACAAAAATTTCATGAAACATAAGGGATGTTATACATGTTTCTCTAAAATTGATTTGAATAATAATGAAATAATTCCACCATATTTTTCAGTTATTCAAAGGTCTTTTACCAAACTGATAAATTCTACTGTTTAAAATATATGAGTAACAACTTTGATCATACTTCTAAATAAACAGTATGAATACTTATTTATTCATTTAATCCTTCGATAAAATCATGCGTGGTGCTTCCACTGTTATTAAAAGGTTTTCATAAGATTAATCGCGTTTAGTAGTGGACAAAAAAACATGATATCACTCTTGTTAAAAAGAAAATTATGAAAAAAAATAAGTGAAAAATCACGTCTTGTGTTAAACCTCTTACTTCGAAAAACAATATATTATTGAAATGAAGTATTTAAGGGATGAAATTTCCATTCAAATATATATTATTTTGAACGAGAAAAGATTTCCAGCTAGTATAGCAAAGTGATTCACATGAATGACTTCTGATTACTGGTTCATCTGTTCAACACTAATCGTCATCACTCAATGTAAAATTCAATGCATTTGGCAGGTTTTAGCCGAAGAACAGGAAGAATTGAACGGCATGACGTGCTAGTTATTTTCGTTCTTTCCTTCGTAGGCGATCATGAGACATATTGCTTCGGTATAGTCCAATATGTTACGGTCCATCACTACCCTACCCCGTTCAGTGGACATTTGTCTAACTTCGGAACGCGTGAGTTGTACATGACATACATGTATAACATGCACTCTCTGCTACCTCATGTCTCATTAGTAACACCAACGATCTATTTTATGTATTCGATGTTGCGATTTATGTTCTGAATAGATGGCTAGTATTATCGTTCAAAAATTTAGTGATGAGTCATCTAATACAGACGGAGTGGTGCGTGGATGTTTCTGTGACTGTAGAGAAAGTCTAACAGCGACATTCATACTCGCAATTTTTTTTCGTTTTTTTTATTCTTGAATTGAATAACTTTGTGTGAGAGTGAATAGAAGCATTTTACTGGGTAAATCCCAGTGTGTTTATCATTATTCACACTTCTGATACTATAAATACGTGTCAAATTATATGCATTTGGTTACGAGAAAAAAGATTCCGTTGCCGAATTCTATTTGTCGAACCACAACAAATATACTTGATTGCAAGTTGATGAGCAGCAATATGTCGGTGTAAATTTCTAAATTGGAAGCGCTCTAAAAACGACTTGCTAATTGACATAGCTGAATACATGGCTCCACGAGATTTGATGCATGGCTTTTGAAACTTGAATCACCGATTGAATAGAATTATCAATTCATCTAAAATACATTTGAACATGTTCAGAAGATAGGGCAATGTCGACAGGTAATCTTTTTTTAATTTCGGATTTTCTATCGATTTCGGCTAACAAATAATTTATTATTAAGTTAGTTTTAGTCGTGTTTATTTCCTTCAATCGTTCAGCGTAAGAGTTAAGAGAATTCTTGATTGACACTTGCAAATACTTTAGAAACTACTTGGCATATTCTTTCTAATCAGAATACTTCCTCTGAAGATATGCAACTGGTAGAGATTCTCAGAGGTTCTTATTAAAAAATTTCAAATCGATAGATGTCGATCTACTTTTGCATGTTTTTGACTATTGTGAGCTTTAATTAGATATCGGCATGATCAATAATTTTTAGTCAAGATGGTATCGATAGTAACCGTGAGTAACAGCGATTATGCTGATCTCTATTAGAAATACTATTTCCTGTCGCTGAAAATAGAACGACCCCCCCCCCACACACACACACGACATAATAGAAGATCCTTAATTAATTTATTAATTTTCGAAAGAACCTCTATAAAAGCAGTACAAATTTATCCGAAATATCCCTATGTAAACTATTTAAAGAATATTTTATTTCTTTTACTAGTTATATGAGTGTCAACTGAATTGATTGTATTTTTTTCTTTTGGATTCGCACAATTAGAAAAGGATATTGATGAAAATTGAGAGAATACCACATTATGAAATATTTAATTGTCTAATGCAGTTAGAAAATAAACTGTTATATAGCTACATTTAAAATTCATCGTAACTAGTCATCTCTAGAATCTAATCATGGTCACAGTTTGAAAACAATTTAGTCATAGAGATCTGTGAGAAATCAGACAATTAACTAAATAATCCTTGCATTGCCTTACTTTTGATATTTTACAATTTATTAACAAACTGAGTAAATAAGGTTCAATACTACAATCCGAAAAACTTTTACCTAATACTCAACTTTCAATGCCTAGTTTAATATACAAAGCAGTGTGAGATTTTCATAATTCAATGAATAAAATTTTCGAATCTTTGTAGTCTTAGTGACCTATAATCTTGGATGTCGGATAAAAAAATTGATTGTGTGTCTAAATCTATGGTTTTCTTTTTCGTATTACAAAATTTATTAATTTAAAGAACTTTTTGAACCCTTTTTGCCTTCGATAGTTTATTGGAATGACTATGCGCGATTGATCCACAACCGAATGAACTGAAGATATTAATTTACTACTGGTTTTTCTCTACAAATATAAAATTCTGAAATTTTTTAGCAGCTTAAAGAAAATAAATTGAATTATTTAAAACATTGATTTTTATAGAGAAAAACATACATCTAGAGGAATAGACTTGACTGTAAGCATGTGTTAACATTTTTATTACTTGATTAGAATTCTCTACATTACAAAAGATGGGCAACTTATTATTCTTTGATGTCGTTTTCATAGAATCAATAATTTTACTTATGGCAGGTAATGTTTGTTCTTTATATTTTCAGTTCTCGAGGTGATGATATGAAATTTCTTAAATTCTTTGCAGCGTGTCTCTATTCACTTCGCATTTATCTAAGTGATTCTAATATCGATTTGAGTCAATGTTGTCAACTTCGGACACTTGAAATGAACATTGGAAGAAAAGAAAATTTTACTGCTATTCGACATTCAACAATGCCGTATCTTCAACGTCTTGCTATAACAAATACTTGTTCTGATCATTTGGAATCGTTTCTTGGTAGGCTTTCTACCGAACCATTTATCTTGCTGACAACGTTAGTATTCAACGACTTCGCAATGCGACCAGAACTAAACAATAAACCATTTATGTCTATAAAGTCTCTTAGTGGTATGTGTTGTATGTGGGAAGATTTTAGTAGTATTCTTTCTCTATTTCCTCAATTAAATCGACTAAGTTTATCTCTTTACGCTAATCGTGAAAATTCAAGATGGGGAACAATTGAACCATTAAAGTTATCTAACAATGATCTTTCTATAGAATTTTCAAGTGTAATGGTTACACCCGATGATACTCTACTTTTTTTTTCTTCCCATTGACACTCGGTTACGTAAATTCAAGCTTAATGCGTCTGTATCAAGAAAAGATGATAATCTAGTTTTAGTTAATATTTTACCTCAAACAATTCAAAGAATCGAAAATATTATTGACTAAGAACCAACTAAAGAGTTGTATACTGGCAATGATCATGATGATCTCGATGAATTGGTAGAAGCTCATTTAGCTTGTCAGTATATTGAATGATGTATTTCATACATGGAAGCTGGTGGCTGGAGATACCCTTGATACTGAAAGTTGCTAATAAATTATAAATGACTTCAATCATTTAATTCAGTTTTACGAATATAAGATTTTAAAATAATTGAACTTTTTGAGTTTGTTTTTGAACATGATTCGTGATAACTTTTTTTTCTAAATTTAAATTTTTATTAAATCGTTTTATCCATTAGAATTCACAATTGAAAATAATAACTATTAATGTCGTAAAACTTCAAACTTCATATATTTCTATGGCTTGATGATGCGAAGTGTGAATCATGAAAAATTACTGTCGTTGATGAATATACACTATTCTCAAACAAACTTGACAGTTATCGGTTTCTAAGAAAAAAACACATTTCTTGAAACTATAAAAAATGTTTTTGTTTACTCTACTGGTTAGTGCACGAAGACCTTTTTTAGATTTAGTATTCAAATAGAAGACAGACTGTGTGACTTCGGATATGGAGACATAATGTGTTGAAGTTTTGAGGAAAAAAGTGGCACAAAGCACACATTTTGTTGCAACTAGTGTTTTCTTGTTCATGCTTATCAAGGAGTTTTTTTTTGTTCAAATTATTTTGTTTTTCGTTAAAATATCGACGCATCAGTATGTGTTCTTTTAGTTGTTTCTCACACTGAGGAAAACTCTTTCCAACTGGAAACCAACATCGACATCCTCAAAGGGAATTTAAAAAGTAAGGGAAGCTCGATTCAATTGAATCCGATCAAGGAATTCTTGGAAAATTATCTATGAATGATAAGTTTAGTAGTATGAATTCCATTTAGAAGGATCAGTAGAGTTGTTACAGTTATCTTGATCAATACGTATAATAGTAACAAGGATATTTTCTGGTTTCCTAAAATTATCTACAATACTATCAATGACCAAAAAGCTTCCGATGATATTGTTTCAAACGAAAATTATGAAGAAAGATTGTTAGACTTTATTTGTGCAATGAAGAAAATAATATGTAAACAGAAAAAAATCGTGGTTAACTCTGATTTATCCTTGGAAAGCTCAAAATATGACATTCATTGCTCAAAGACGAATTTCAGTAAGAACACTACCATGATGAGTAGAACACTGGCAGATTTTATGAAACAGTCATTGCAGAGATCTGTGCTGCAACAGTTCCAGGTGGCTCCGTCACTACCAGTGCCACTAGTACTAGCATTTACTGTCACGGTACTTCCGCTACAATTTCCACCTCCACGAGCAATAGCCTTTGTGTTGCTCGAATACACCGCTTTCTAAAAGAGTAAAAACTTGTTAGTCGTTAAAAGAATGTCTAAAAATTACGTACGATACAATAAGTATTAGATGTTCCAGACACTTGTATAACACCAGCTCCGTTTGAGTTGAATGACGTACCACATCCATCCGTACCTGCATCACATGTGTAGCAGTTGAGACTCATTGCCAGGCGTTGGGTTACTGAATATTATCCTTTCAAAGCAATAGTTAATGATCAATGTTTATCTTCTTACCGGTCACAATGATGCACACGAAAAGAAATTTGCTAGACATTACTTCTGTACCAATTCTCGTTAATGAAAAAATGGTAGAATCTAAAGATCGTTCATCTCTTATATAAATGACAAGTTAGAGTGTATTTTTTTTCAGTTGGCATGCCGAGAGAAAAGTAAATAAGTATCGCTTGCTTTCTGTTGACTCGTAACTATTTGATCGATCTCTAACTTGACGATCTTGTCTAAATATTTAACAAACAAGACTGATGTTTGGAAATTTCACTGTAATTTTGTTTTGAACTTAGAATAACATAACTTATTCATTCCCATGGAAAAATTCTCAATGCTATAGAAAGACAATGTTCGGAATTCATGCTCGATTGGAAACAGCTAACTTCATTATTAGTTATTGATTTCTATTTGAATCTGTTTATAAATTGATGTACATTGTTGTGAAGATTTCGATTGGAGTTGTGTTGCAAAGAAATCACCGAAAATCGATGGGTTAACGACTGATTCCATAGTGCCTTTGATATTTTTTCCTATCGGTATCTCACGGCTCTAGTATCCGGAAAAATTAATCTTGAACTATGATATTCTTAACCGTTTCCTCACGTTTTTAACTTTTTAAAGATGAAAATCGCGTCTCTCCTTAGAAGCTCTTATATTAAAGAAAACAGGTCTTGCAACAAAATTCAATTGTTAAGAAAAACACAAAATAAGTCGTAGAAATTTTAATCAAACAAAAAATTCGTAAAAGGTTCACAATTTGTTGATTTATTATTTGTTAAAGCATATTGAACGGTTTTATTCCGTTCAAATCTTAAACTCGTTATAGCATGCTCTTCTTACGTTTTGTTTTCCTTAAAATAAGTTGAATTATTATACGTTCCATCGTCGCTATTTGCGTGATTAATTAAAAACTCTCACACGTTCGTTCTACTAATCTTACTGAGTTTTCTTCATTTGAACTCGAACGAAACTTGAATATCGTAGAGATCAATCGTATTAATTTTTCTGTCACTTCTGCAATTCCATGCAGAAACCATGAATGATAATGGATGCACAATGTGTTGAATAACTCATCCGAACAACGGTTCATTTCAACACGAAAAAATTCGCTTTTGTCTTATTGGAAAGAACTCATTTCAGAAAAGTTCATCTAAAATAAGTGCGCTGTCGGTTTTAATATGATTTTTCATCAATCAAGAACATGAGTTTTGCTCTAGATGTGTTGCATTATCATTCTTGTTGACAATCGTTAGGAGTACCTTTTGTGGCTTTAACCGTCACTCTACTTGATTGTTTGTTTGCTTCACGAGATTTGACTTTTGTGATAAGACAATACACACTGCATAAGTATGTTTATTTGTTAAAAGAATAGAGAAATACATGTAAAAATTAAAAATCAATCAATTCATTTACTGTTATGTTTGACAAGAATCAAATCTTCTCATTTTCTACCTCTCGGACGTGATGATCTAAGCTCTGTAACAGCTAAAGCCAGAAGATACAATGCTTCTGGAAATTCTATTGAGAATATATCCATTTCATATTTTGGCACCCACAATCTTGATGCAGCTCGTTTTTTGAATCGAGTCAATACTTCACCACGTCCTTGTTTGTAAAATTGACTATACTGAATATCAAGATCGCCTTTCATGATTATGCATGTTTCATTCCAGTAGATGGTAAATTCTTGCTTCCATAAAGAAGATGTTTCTGTAATATTTCCGTCGATCCATTTTTTTGAAGATAAATCAAGAAGCGAGATACTAGCTGTATATCTTATTAATGATGGTCGACCTCGCAATTTACCAACAACTGTTTTCGACGGATATGATACTATTTCATTGTTATGATGGAAAGCGAATTTAGATTCGATACGATATTTTAGATGCTTTTCACTTGGATCATAGACTGAAAATTCACGTGATAGGGAACCGCTAAAAAAGTCTTTCTTGATAACATAACTATGACCAAATGGATACACATAGAGAATCATGCCAAGTGATAATACAAGAATTAACACGATCGAAGGATTTGATAACATCATATTATTACCATAAACGATTGATAAAAATGTTTGCATACAAGATAAATGCAATAGTTTTTATATATCTTGATGTTATTCATCCAGGAAAGATAAATAGTTGGTTTACAACATTGAGACTTATGGCAATACGTGCCCATAATTAGATATCATATAAAAGAAAGCACTTCACAAGAAGCTAATACGATTATTTGCAAGTCTTAATATGTTGGGGCAATCCAATTGAATGAATATCAAATAAACAAATAGAAGTAAGAGTTAGATTCCAATTAAAGACGGTTTATCTTTCTATTCAGAAACAAAAATACACGGAGCATATCATCCCATCGATACCGCACGAATGTAAGGGATGAAGTTCTTTTTTGTTGTGATATATGAACTTCGTTCTACGAATCTTGCAATAACTCAATAATTGAACATTACTCATTCAAAATAACTACTCATTCTTAGCCAGTTTTACCAGAAGTAGAGGAATTTTCAAAAATAAGAAATAAATTAACATGTTATTTTAATTGTGGCAGTACTCTTATGTTTATAAGATCGAAGCATCATTATTTAGAAATATTTATGTCAATTCTCGTATAGTTATGTTTACAAATGATTCTTGTCTCTGTTTTCTTTAGTTATAATATTTATTGAAATCAAGCATTTCTTATTTGGAAATTTACATGAAATTTTTCGACTATATTTCTATTAAGAATAAAATATTTTTTAATTATATCTAGTAACAATGCTAAATCATGCATCCGCTTGCAAAGCTGGATGGTTGACTATGAGCGTTGTGTCTCAAGAATGGACTGAAGTCTACAGGCAAGCGAATCTAACTGATTGTGTTATTTGCATCTTATGATCCAAATCCGAGAAAGTGTCATGGTAAGCTAGGTCAATCGTTGTCTTAATGATGTAAAACGTCAATAAAATAGTATCAAGAATGACAGTCAAATAAGATGAATTCACGTTTTGATTCCCTATTCAACTGCCACTTTCAATCATAATTATGCATGAACTATAGGGACTCGTTGCTGAAATCTACTTGCTTGAATCACCTCAAGATCAAATACAAAGCAAAAGACAGATCGAAACAAGAGTATTCAAAATATGTACGATAGAGAACAAGTTTGTTGAAACATTGATCAAGACTCGCAAAATACACATTTCTACTGTAATAAGACTTCCGTTGATTTCACTCTTTCTGTTGTCATGAGCTAAAGATATTTCTTGATTTATGGTGTAGCTTGCCACCAAAGTTATTTCTTTTTTAATACTAGTTGTTTTTTTTTTCAGTTGTCTGAGGTTTTTTTTGGGTTCAACAAATTATTTAGATACAAGCACACCATATTATTCATGCGCATATTTTTGTATAAAGTTATATTCTGTATATCATTTTACTGAAGCGAATTGAAATTTTATTCGTTACTAAAATACAGAGCATGGTCATTGAATTATCATTCACATAAATGTATCATATGAGTATTCATTTTTTTCTTGTGAACGAAACAAAGGCAGAAGTTTTTATTCCTCTAATTTTTTCGTCGATCATACAGAGCCATAGTGTGGTGATTTTCGATAGAGGAATTTCATACGCGAATGAAGTTATTCTTTATTTATCTTCTTCGTATCAATAGTCACAATGCATTCATTCAAAGCACTCGCTTATATACAGAGCGAAGAGAGTACAGGGAAAGAAAGAAGCGAAACTAACAAAAATAGTTACTAAACGATACAAGTAGTTACTAAAAAGTATACAGCTATCAGAATAAGAAGACATGGCTACATGTTATGTTAGAACATTCAGTAGAACCATAGAGTTACACTAAATAGTGTCACATGTTCAACTCAGTAGGCATCGTCACACATAGAGGAAGCGAGAACAATTTTATGTCCCGTCGATATGATGAAAATTGAATTGCGATATGGTCAAAACAGATTACATGTGCTTGAGGTAACCGAATAATTATTGATGATTTTAAGATTTCTTGTGCCTGCATTGGCTAACTGAATGCTTTTCAGTTGTTGACGCTCGTATTCGAATGTTTTCTGTCGAATAGTATCTAGATTAGAATCACTTTTTTGTTGTTTCCCGACGTTTGTCGCAGTCAAGTCCGAAGATTGAACATTAATCTCTTTTTTAGCATCTTTTACACTAGAATTCGTAAGATCCCATGTCTGATCCGTAAATATTGGATCTTTGGAAAGCATTTCTTCCTCATCTGATTCAACATTAGTTGATTCATTCGAACTCGCTGATGAACATCGGTCATTGAGATCTGTAACGAAACAAAAAGCACTAACGCGCCGTACCATTTTCGGAATGTATGTTGCATTATCACTGTGTTTGTCCAATTGACGAGAATCACTACTGTCATCCGTAGTATCATCGTCGTTTAAATTCATACCAGCAAATTTTTCGATATGTTGTAGCAACTCCACTCTGGCTGATTGAATCTCTCGTCGTATATTTCTTCAAAAGAAAACCAAAGACTTGTGTAAAATTTAATCGAATAATATTTTCATAACATACGTGCAATACAATTACATTCTGTGCTGATATTTTTCTAAAGATAATAATCCTAAGTTTTACTTAATATGAACCTATCCAATACGATAAAATTCTTATTCATCGTAACTCACCATTTCACTTCCACAAGCTTTATTGTTTCAAATGATTATAGATGAAGACAACAGTTATGTCACTGAGCTAATTATTTCAGAATGATTATTTTTCTAATCAAATCTTGGAATTTCAATTTACTTTTACGAACACTATCTCTCTTCCAATAGAATGTATAATTGTTCGTTCCGTTTTTACCGTCTTCAACCGATGTCATTCAGAACTTTGGCAACGTAACTATACCGAAACACATGAACATTCTGGAAATATGTTACTCTTTGAGTGGGTTATTTACTACTCTATGTCTAGTTTCATAATGTGCTTCATCTCAAGGATAGATGATCAACGCGCAACAACAATGTTTTTACAAAAATATTTCTATCTGAAATAATTAATGATCGGTTGAAAAATGTATATGTAAAATATTCACCTGCTTGGTAGTGCTTGAATTTTTTCTTGTATATCGGTATCCTTTGGATCGGCAATCATTAATGTCAATAAGCGACGATCATTCATAGATAAAACAATAAAATCCTTATTTGCTTTCATCGATGAAACCGAATCATAGAGAAATAGTTTCGCCATGCGCTGAAAATCATCGATACGATACATGTACAGAATACGAGGCTTGATAAGAATGAAAATATACGTTGCAAATTCGTTGAAGCACATATGTTCACATTCGTTTTCGGTATGTATCGATGAATGAATGATCTGTGTACGAATATTACGTAAATTAACTAAACGTTGTTCATTATTGACCGTTGCTAGACAATCATTTTTCACACAAAATAGATCAACTTTATCTATTGGGAACATTTCATTGGATCCATTTTTCTTAGATATATCCAATTTGATATGACATAATACGAGTGATTTATTATCAAGATGTAGAAGAATCGAATGTTGACCTTGTTCAGATGATATGTATTTCAAATGGGTTGATTTTAAATATTCTTCTTGACTAACATCGATATAGACCAATGAATGGGCATGTATCCAGAGAGCAATAGATTTTAAGTTATCATCGAATACGACAAGATGTTCTGTTAAATCAAATTGAATTATTGAAGTAAGCATCAACGAACATCGAATTTTGAATTGTTCATTGCTGGTCTGTTTGAATTCGATCTGTTGATGAGCATTCAATTGTTGAATAATCGAACACAAGAGACCTGTTTCCGTTAAGAGGAAGAGTTCACCATTTTTTGTCGAATGAACTCTAATCGACGAATCAAATTCATGAGAAAAAACAGGCTCACTATGAAGAGATCCACAGGAATATATGCCTATTATATGACTATGTATAATAACAACGACAAATATCATGTTCGATTTGAATTTGTTCGATATAATAGTGAAATCATTGATTGAGAGAGAATCCGAAAAGAGACGTGTTGATTCTATCGACGTTGAATGTTGATATGACCATGTTGTTAGTTCTCTAAATGAAAACAACCCAATCTCTTTAATATCTTGACTATCCCGTCATGAACATCCGGAAAAAAACTTCCTGTTTATTTCTGTTTTATCAGTACACCAACATTAACTAGAAATTGAAATAATCTAACAGGACTAACACTGTTGTACTTAATTTAATCTGCACGCGAAATACTTTTTACACTCAAGATTAATTAAACGAGAGAAAAAAGCATAGCACATTGGATAAACACGCACTAGCAATCACGTGTACAAGAAAGGTGTAAAATACAAGGATTCTTAACGATCAATCCGTCGAATTCAATCGATCTGTTTTCAGAATCTATTACGAGCTTTTCGACGTAAACAAAATTTTCAATGATTCTAATCTGCTCGTGTTGTAGAAGACAATCAAAAGTGGTTAGACACTTTAATGCTGTTCCTAAATATATGTATTCAGAATTGTTTCTTCACCTTAAACTTGACTCAGCAAGAATAAATATTCGATGGAAATCAAAATGCTGTCTTTACAAAGATCTAGTTTCAACGGTGTTGGTAACTATGTTTTGAACATTTACCTCTAATTGAAATGAATCGAAACTATTTTGAAATCAATGCTCAGAACTTAACCATGACTCATGACTGCTTGACTATTAACAAATACCAGCAGAACAAGCTTTTTTCTTTAATATGAATTTTCTTCAAAACATATTTTCGAATAGTTCTCCCTGACTAGTTGCGTAGAAAATTTCATATTCTGCATTAAGTTATGACTGAAAACAATCAATATCCAAAAGCAGTTCCTTCAATGTCACTCTGTAGACGAGATGACATTCTTCTAAAGTAATCGGTTTTTCAGAATTTTGATATTGAAAATCGAAAAGATTCTCATGATTTTCAGCGCCATATGGGAAGCAAAGTACATTGTGCATTATGAAGAGGTACATTCATTCTATGAGAAGAGTTCCTTATGATCAGAATTGAAGCAATGTTAATCAATGTACGAAAATACAGTTCATGAAACTTTCTGTAAAAACGTTGTTTTTGATCTCCATAAAAGAGATTTGCTCTTTATGAAACAATTGTATGTCGAAAAAAAAAAGTTCTTAATATATGTATTTAGAAAGAAGATCATACTGTTCATTAAGTGAAGGAAAATTTTCTCTCCTGTGTGCAAAATTATTTTCTCGCTCAGCTCTACAAAAAAAAGGCAAGATGAAGATATGCCATTGATGATGTATCATGAAAAATCGATTATAAGAACGTATCATTTCCAGTGCCGGACATTCGCCCTGTTATGAATTATATTTGAATCATTGGTATTTCACTTGGAAGGAAAATAGTTTTTTTCTAATTTACCAGATAACCATATTCAATCATAAATTTTCGCATGACAAAAATGCACGGTTTCCGAGTATTGCCCCTCGCTGTTTTCATAATTGCGAGATAAACGTAATGATAGCTCGTCAAACAAGGGGAAACGTCAAAAACTCACTTTGTAATTTTCTAATAGTTATATGAATGATTGGTGTTATCTTTCGAATCAAAAGAACTAGAGTACTGAGAATAATTATCGGTCTTGTTTTAATTGTATAGAAATTCTAGAATTTTTATTGTCCATTTCTAATTTGAAATTGAACAATAAGAAGAAAATTACCGTTTTTGAGTATCGAGCGTTACTGCAATGTTACCGTGCAGTTTAACATTACCAATAACATTGTTCGTACGAGGAAATTGTCGCATTTTCTGATATGCTTCACGTACTTGTGTAGTTTGATACATATGAATGACTCCATTCGCCATCGAACACAAGAATATTGGTGCTAGATATCATCGAAAGAAATTTTTGATAGAATAAAATAAAATAAATACGAACTTGATGCAATGACCGGTTTAATTCTCGTAACCGGCGAAGAACTTATATCAATCGAAGCATACAAATCATATGTATGTAAATTATGACATTTTTCATCATTATTCTCTTCAATTTCTAAACAATGCCAAACAAATATATCGATGATACCTCCACGAGCTGTATAAACAGTATGTCGATTATTTTCATGCATTGACACAATATCAAAATGACCATCGATACGTGCATAAGACATTGTTTTTTCTCTACATTCATGAATTACATACAAGTGAGATTTTGTTATAGCCATAAAGAGTAATGAATTCAATTCATTAGAATCAATATTTGACGTTACTTTATCAGGTAGTACAATACGTTCAATTGGAATATCGAAATTGACCGATATTTTACTAATATCATTATCGAATAGAATCTTTTTACTTTGATAGATTTCTTTCAAATCGATATGTACGAAATATATTGGCATTGTACTACTATACGTATAAATTAAGGTTCGTCCACTAACAACGACCAAATTTAAATTGTGTTCGATTTTAATCGAACCACGATGTATAAATGATGTTTGTGTTGAATCAGAGATCGTATAAAAATGAAGAGATCCATCTTGGCAAATAACCACAATCATTGAATACATACTGACACAAAGAATATTTTTAATTTGTGATGAAATTGAATCGATTCGAGTGACCAATTCATTACGTATGAGATCCCAACATTCAATCGTATTACTATTGTCTTCAGTTATAATACAAAGACCACGTTTTGCATTAAGAAGTTCTACGGTGACAAATCCAGCAGTTGACACTCGTTGAAATTTAATATCGTCATGTGCAGATATGAAATAAATATGATGACAGGAATTAACAAGAAAATAAAATTGTTGTTTCGATTGATTTGAATCGTTCGTAGATGAAATTGTACGTTTGTATTCTTCTGATTGATAAATATTTGTTAATGTCGTTACATGCAAATAGGATTCGTTCAATTTCGGTAAGTTAACATCAAAAGATGTACGTCCAGATGTCATATCGATGACAACAATGTGATCCGATAGAGAAATAGCTGCTAGTTGATCAGATGTTAAATCGAGATCGATGACAGGTGTTGTATGTTTATTCATCGAATAGACTAAACCACTACCAGGTGGTCGCATCTGACAGTAAGGTACAATCAAAGAACAATGATGAATACCGTGCTCATCAAATTCCTTAAGTAGACGAGTTATATTCGGTTTCAAACCGTACAAAGTAAGAAGACGAGATGAAAATTCAAACATATAATTGTTCGGATACTCTTGTAGTAGATGACCAACAATCATATAAATCATGAATAATATATCGATTTCACCCTTCCTATCAATGACATCCGTCGATAGTTTGTTTATTGTAATATCTTTGAAATGTTGCATGAGAACTGTAATGTCGTTGAAATCTGAACATTGAATTTTAGCATCTATTTGTAAAAAAAAAAGAGAAAATTCATTTTCTCATGTTGAATCATTCTAGATTGTCGCATATTTTACATTTCTGTTTTAAGTAAACATATCATTTGTTGAGCTTTTAGAGAATCAAAAAATGAACTATAGTTTAGATATTAAATATTACTTCGAATTTTATTCGTGTTTCGCTCGTCTCATAATTATATCAACGGATACCATATTTTGACACTTCATAATATTCTGTAGGAGAACTCAGTTGATAATTTAACTCAATTTTTGAGATAAAATTCTATTGAAATAATCTTACACATGAATGAATAATTGAAAAAGACTTCGTCGACAACAATCGGTATTGCTAAATTCGGCGATAATTTACATAAGAACCGTGGTAATTCGTTTAGTTTTCGTTTATTGTATTGAATTTGACCATGAACATTAATAAATTCGATCGGTTGTGATCCTATCAATCTATTTGCTTGAATTTCTCCGTTCGATTCTTTCAAAGAATATTTCTCAATTAATTTCGGATTATCAATAATGAATGGTTTATTTTTTCCTTTCCAAGTTTCATTGTATAAATCGATCATATTGCAGAATACCATATTTCTTTCTGTTTCATCTAGTTTAGATAGGTATTGTGCATTGGCAACTTCAATGAAACGTCGATGGTACCTAAAGATATGAAAAATCAAATCAACGATGATCCGGTTCAATCATAGTATAAATAAATGCGGAAACTTCAGACTTATGTCCGAGAGTTATGTGTACTTCAAAAAGTGAGTGAGACAAATCAGTCATCCTAGAATGTGTGCACGGATGAAGTATCTTGGTAAACCTTTTTTGGAAACTCCAAAACTACTGATCATCTCAGACATATCTAGGCAATTTTGTTTCTAGATGCAGTTTTTGTTTATTTCGAGACCGTTTTTTGGCGATGTCCTTTTAGAAAGCTCGATTTGGTTAAAAACTAATATTAGATTGGGAATCAGCGTTAAAAACTGAGTCACTTCATATAAGTTGTGGATAATTCTGAGAAAAAAGTTTTTTTTGAAAAAATCCCTGTACAACCCCTCAGGGATGGTTTGGTCAATATTAATATCTATTGACTTCGGGGTTTTACCTTTCGATAGTCCTTTTAAATAGCTACAGAACCAGGTATTTGGTAAATCCCAACACTACTGGTCAACTGAGACAAATCTAGGCAATCTAGTTTCGGGATGCAGTTTTTGTGTATTTTGAGACCTTTTCAGCCAATGTTTCGTTAGAAAACTACGACTTTTTTCAAACTAATATCAGATTCAGAATCAGCGTTAAAAACTGAGTCGATTTATATATCTTGCGGATAATTCTGAGAAAAAAGGTTTTTTTGAAAAAATCCCTGTACCCCACCTCAGGGATTGCTTGGTGAAAAATGACAATTTTTTCAATAACTCAGCCAATTCTCGACGGATCCTTTTCATCTTCGAACTTGACCTAGATTTTGATGAGACAATTCTGTGCAAAAAATTTCAACTCAATCGAATGTAATTGTGAAGAGTTATCGGATAAACGGACGGCCGGCCGGCCGGACGGACACACTGACCGATTTTAGTAGTGTACTCACTTTTTGAGTACACAAAAAAGATACACGAGTTTAATTTAAATAAAATTTAGAAACGTAAGAACCTCGGATGTTTTCAATGGTAATAACAGATTTGAATTACGATAAATATTCATGTTCTGCTGAAAATTGCAAGTGTTCATTGATTGTAACTGTGGTACTTCTAGGATATGTCGAATGATAATTTTTAAATTTAACTTCAATAAATCTGTAAGGAAAAGCAGTTTATTCATTAAATCGGATTTCGGTTCACATCAAAACTTAGTCAGTAAATATTTCATAGATTGAGTTATCTACGCTAATCATTTTATCTCTACAACTCCACAATGTTTGCTCTTGCATTGATTCTATCGTGAGAAGATGAATTCCTTCCTGCTATGTATTACAATTGAAGTTGAAATCAAATCAATACCATGAATAAATACATCTGTTATTTATATCGTTTGTAATGATTTGTTTTCGATGTTGCATATCTCTTCGATGACTTCCTTTCATTTTCAACAGGAAACTGCTTTAAAAAAATACAACTAGATCTATTCGACGACATACATACTGACAGTTGAGATATAAAGTGGACAATAATGGAAAGATAAGAATAGATTCCAGAAAAACTATTCGAATGAATAAGAAAATGATCCAATGCTATATTAGTCTCAAGAACAAATTATACAACATGTTTACAGTTTCTTCATTTTCAATATTTATCAGATTTTATTCATCATGCATCAAACTGAGCGATCGAATAAATAGCTTTCTCTATTAATAGAATAATTAGAGTGTGTTTTCTTTTCAGATAAATTCTCAAGTTTTTTTTGTTTGAACATGCCAAGAATAAATTCGATTTCTGCTATTTTGATATCATAAATATTAAAATTATAGAACGTGACTGATCCGATTTTTTTAAACAGTTATTCAAAAAAATAAAGGTAGAAAACGCACTATTTCTCCATGTCATCGTAGTGAAATGCGGTACGTTCTCTTTCTTTTCAAGTCTTTTATTCTTATACATTTATCCACCGGTTCTTATATCTATGGGATAATTCGTAATGCATCAATTCATATTCCGTTTGATATACCTAATGATTTAGGTCATGTATTACATGTTAAAAATTGTGAGAAATGTCTTTGTAATGCATTTGGTGATAGTCGCGTTGTTCTATTCACATGTACTGAACAAGAATCTGAGAACTTTACATGTCAATTCTATTACTTTATGCCAAAAAAAGACGAAATCGAATATCCAAGTAATGATACAAGCATATATTTAATACAAAATAAAACATTCGAAGAAAAAGATGATTGTTGTGATACAAAACATCTTGTTGATAAATTTAATTCGGAATTAACAATTAAAGAATCTATTTTTCGAGGACGTCTACGTTTTCTTGTTTCTGGTGATAATGATACATTAGCTTCGATAACTTCGAATAATTTTGTAAAATTCAGTAAAGCAACATTTAAAAAACTCCAGGAACAATCAACAGGATCTACAACTATCGGGTACTATGATAATTACTATTATCTCAATAGTGGATTAGCAATTAAAGTTTATAATCAAAGCGTAATTACATCAATACATACAATAAATGATATTCCGAATAGTTTAACAACAATTCGAATTCTTAATGATAAAGAAATGCTTGTAGCTACAATTGCATCGGAAACGTACATTTGTACAAAAGATCAGGAATATTTCAATAAATGTACATCAACAAGACTAACAGACGGCATTGGTGGACAATTACACGCTTTAGGAATTGTTAATGAAAGTGCATTCTATGCTGGTTGGTTTGCACCAAATAAAAAGATTCATTTATATGTGAAAAATGAGAATGATAAATGGCAAGAGAGTTTAAGTGATACTATCATTCATAATGATTTAGCATCGGATATTGTTATTGACAATTGTAAACGAGTATGGGTAGTTGTACCAGGAAGTAATCAAATATTCATCTACGATCAAAGTAAAACTCAACCATATAAAATTAAAATTAACAGTAACATATTTAATCTTCTCATTTTTGAGAATTATACACTTTTCACTTCACATGAAGACGATCCGGGTCTGGTATATGTTCGACCCCCGTTGAATTGTCGTCGACCACGTTGAAAAGATCATAAATAAATTTATATCAGAATAAATTTAAGAAAAATAGAGCTACATACAAGTTTAACTTCAAAGTTTCAAATCGACGATCTTGAACAGAAGTAAACAAAGGTGTAATACTGCTATTCGATGGATGTTATAATGAGTTAGCATGATGCGTATTTGAATTAAAAACTAAACTCTAATTGTAAGCCTCAACTCATGTCCTAAATTCAAGAAAAATACGCGTACTATGAGAACTTTCATACTGTAGCATCGCTACCAGTGTTAACTTTAAGAGTTGAATTAGAGTTTTACACTACACACCCATTATCATTAGTCTAGAAAAAATGATTTCATTATGAAAATTACAAATCGATTTATTCGAAAATCATCGATAGTAATATTATTGGTCAATCCATATTTTTGAGTGAGATAGAAAAGTCTCTGATCATGTTTTTAAATCAATGAAATGAAATATTGAACTACAAATAACTTTTATTTCTTTTGTAAAAGATCAGTTGATCTTTAATCGAATACAGTGGAAAATAAATTATCCCGACTTCTTATTCGAGACTCTAGTCAACGGAAATAGATCCATGTTCATAAACTAGAGATTCTGGTGGATAGTTGTTTGTTGTCTTGAATTCGATTGTACTAATTTTTTTTAATTTGAATTATGTTGAACAATTCTCATCTAAGAATGATTATATTGTTGTATACTTACAGACCATAAAACTAAAGATGGAAACTTTCATTTGGATTGTTTCTATGCAGTAAAATCAAGAAATGTCAATCTCTATTAAACGAAGCAACTACAAAATGTTGAAGCAATATGCTTTTAGAAAAACCTTTGTCACTATGAATCATCTTAGAAAATTCAATAAGAGTATGAAAACAAAAAAAAAATATGTCAAGGTCACTTCCTTTATCCATGTCTACTTTCATTACAATGTGATATATGCACTTGCGTCAGATCTCGACTTAAGTTTCATATCTACTATGATTCTCATTGCCTTCTTTATACATGAACAAGTAGAGGATCAAGTTATTTCCGATTTATTTTCTATATTCATAAAAAAAAAGAAATGGATTCAAGTATTTCCATTTGTGTTCATGATTCAACCTTTGATATAGATGTAAAGAATTCACATAATCGAAGGGAGAATTATGTCTAATGAAAAATGAAATTTTCTATTCATATTCGACGATATCCAGTAGCTAAGAATGTAGACAATATTTTCAGTTACGGATTTACATTGTTTTACGATCGAAAATCTACATACTATTTGTATATGGACATGAATCTAAAAAACGTTTTTGGGAACTTCAAAATATCAATCCAGCAGTATTATCCAAATCTGTTTGAGACGCTCAATCATTACAGAAGAATGTAAAAATAATTTTTATTTCAAAGACAATATGAAATTCATATTAACACTATTGAGTATTGTTCAAAAAAAATATTTAGTTGAAAATTAACGATTTTATATGCTAATTTGATCATAATTTTGACTTTATCGGGAAAGCCACTTGTTTAACATATTATATTTGCCTTCCACCACAAGTTTGTAGAATTTTGACGGATAGTTTTTTAATTCAATCATTGCTACTTCGTCGTCGATTTTTACTGTTCCCATTAAATAGTAATCATCGACGTTTCCGCTTTGAAATTTATTTGTAGTCGAAAGCCATAGTTTGACATTGGCATCATGTTCCAATGCAGTCCATCTCACTTCGATGTAATCACCAACAAAAATTGCTTCAAGTTTAGCCAATGAAACGTTGCCAATCAATGGAACACCATCAAGTTCCTCAGCTAATTCTTTTGGAAGAGAAATACCAAGAAACTGTGTCATCGTTGGCAATAGATCAACGATACCAGGTTGAAAACTACGAAAATAAGCATTAGTATCATGTTTATTGGTTATTATCCAAGTCGTACGCTCTCGTTCAGACTGTTTTCCATGTCCATATCCTCCGGCTGGATCGCGACCATGATCAGTTGTAATAATCATTAACCAATCCTCATTGAAGTTCTTCTCTCGATACTCGATTGCTTCCCAGATAAGTCCAATTTCATCATCAAGATTATCAAGATTCTTAATGAAATTTGCACCAGTGCCAAACATATGTCCAACATCATCTGTATACTGTAAATAAACCCATGATAGATCAGGTGCAGATGTTCGAACACAATTCGCTGTTTCTTGAACTACACGTTCATCGATTTGACGAATATACTCTTCACTTGAATCATGTGGATATGTGCCTTTATCGAGCTCATATCCATCGAATTTATAATCAAAATTAATTTGACCTGCTTCTGGTAATCCTTCACCGACAAGTTTGACACGATTGTCTGTCCAAGTTGAAAAGATAGCAATCTTCTTCTGTGGTTCTTGTTCTTTTAGTAATCGAAAAATATTTTTATAATGATAGTTCGGATGTTTAACATCATTATCGAAGACGTTATGTTTGTTACCCCATGTACCTGTAATCAGATCCATGTAGCCAGGAGCAGAGATAGTTGGTGTCTCTGAATAGGTGTTCAATGTTCCTCCAACATACGCTCTCTTATATGCTCCAATTTCGATAATTTTTCTCATGTTTGGAATCGAAGCACTTTCGATGGAATCTGCAGGAATACCATCTGCAATTATGAATAGTACCTTCTTTATCAATGTCGGTGTGGTCACCTTCTCTGACTGATGATCTAATGAAAAAAGAACACGATGCATGTGTGACTCATTCATTACAATGATTCTTGGAAAAAAGATCTGTTTTTCTGGAATTCTATATTGACCTACTGTTTTCAAGAATGATGTTATTCGCATGGTTCAGCACTTGCTGTATTTCTTCATCGACATGAGTTGCATCGGATGAACTGTGTAATTCTGTTTGGCTGTTTGTTGAAAAACCAACTACAGCCCAGAAAAAAGTGTGCACCGATTAAAAACACTTCGGATCAATTGAACGCATACCTGTTGAATTTTTGGCATTGAATATTTCAGTTTTATTCTCTTGTAGCTCTTCGGTAAATGTCTTTCCTCTAATGCGAAAGATAAGGAAGATGGATACTACAATGGCTGCTATGATAAACATGGTCAACGGTACGACTGTGAATGCAAGTACGATTCTATTGCATCTCTTGTTCTGTTTCTGCTTATTCTTCTTCATTTGAGAACGACGTTTACTTTCAATGGTCTTCTGTAAATTTTCTTCATGAGAATCTTGATTACTACTGGCTGTTGGAGTATTCACCGAAATTAGAGGATAGTTCTCCTCTCCAGCTAAAGATCCATCCGGTGGTAGACCTGAAAAGAAATCCACATAGTCACATTGTTCATTTCTTGATCCTACAGATACTTTAATTTTATTGCCATAGACAACATCAAACACATATAGGAATCATTTCGTATGAAAGAAGAAATTTGTCCACGTCCGCATGCAAAAGTCAACATACGATTCTCTTGAAAGATATGACTACTGGACATCAAAAATTGATCTTACCATCTTCATCAAGGTTTACTGGTACTGTAGTGAAATCAACAGGCATTCTGATCAATGTAACAATCAAAATTATTGAATGAAATAAAATAATGATCTACAACTGCAAACTAAAATACAGTTAAGACATCATCATGAATATCGATGGTTCGTATTCTATCAAGATATACTCATCTGAACACTAGGAGTAATTGAGACACTAGATAAAAATGAGAATAGCAGCGTCTAACTTGTACTTAAATCGACATGTGAGACGTTTGATATGCTCCGCTGATTCTCTTTGCACTTTTTCTTTCTCCCTATTCTCTATCTCATTGCGATAGCTTGATTTTCATTTTTTTTTCTTTACATCATTAATATCTAATGAAGAATGACAAAATAATAATGGCTCATTTGTCCAATCAAAGTTTTTGTATTTCACTTCAACATTGATAGTCTGTTTCAAAGACGGATGTCAAACATGAACCATAACAACAATGCTGCCATTTAATACTTTTCGAGTGCATGCAGAGTACACGCCATCACCCTTCTCACACTATTTACAACTATAGCTACGATAGAAATTAATTTTCTAGGCTATCAAAAATATAGATATTGATTGAACATGAATTTTTCTATTATCCGATATATTCTTGTATTGTCTTGTATCTCCTTTCTGAATAATAATTCATGCATCGTTTATAGAGTCGTTACAAAAAAAACCACGAAGAGAAACATTTTTCTAACACCGCACTGTTCTCTATGTCAAGTCTATTTCGACAAAAGAAATACCTTTTTGAACAATTAATTATATTTTGTCCTATTACTTGACATACATACTCGAGTATTTCGAAATTTTCCAAGAAATACGAGAGAGAGAGAGACAAATGTTTAAAATAATTATCTAGTTTTGGAGTATGCCAAAGAGGATACTGAAGTAGTAGTAGTTGACTTCCTCTTAACCAGAAAAAAAAACAAGAAGTTAGGTGACTCTGCAAATTTGTTTTTGTTTGTTAAAATAAGAGGACATTTCATCTATTGAACTGTTTTTCTATCATAAATGCAAGCAACAAAGAAACTATGCAAGTAATTACTGTTAAGGAATTTCTCTTCATTTAAAACTATGTACATGTATGTTTATTTCTACTCTTCTTGATATAAGTAAAAATTGTTTACTTTTATCGTATTAACTTCTTTCGAATATTTTCGAATACGTGATATCCTTATTGTTACCTATCTATCTATCGTTATGCTTTCTTTCTGATTCTAATGCTTTCACTTCCTGGTTATTCTATTCTTTCTTAAGCTTGAAATAAAGTTTGAACTCGCGTTCATTTAAGAAACAATGAAATTTACAATTACACATTGAATAGTAGAAAATTTCAATGTCACTCAGAATGTGTAGTAGATTTTTCAAAAATAAAGAAAGTTCAGTCAATGGTGAAGCTCAAATTTTATTGAATAACTAAGGAGAATCTGAGTTCATTGCTTTTGCAAACAATAAAATGATGAATTGTAAATTTCACGCGCCCATAGGAAATTATTAAAACTTTGATCTACGTATGTATATCTTTTTTTTTCGTTTTCATACTTTTCTTGTCACCGCTTAAAATAAAAATCAATAAACAAATCACAGTAGTAAGAGAATTAATATTCAAAAAATGAATATATAACTTATTTTCAAAATCAGTGAAAAAATGTGAACCATCCTATACATATAATATGCCATCGAAATTTCATCCTGATAACTATTGTATTGAAAATAACGATTGGCGACCGACTCAAGAAATATTACTAACACGTTTTGCTCAAGTCGAATGTTCTGATACGTTTCGAACAATCAATCAAGATTGTAAGTTTCATCGATACGTCGAAATCTTCTGTTTTATTTGAAAATTTGATGATTTTGTTTTTCGATGGTTCATTCTATTATTGTAAACCACCATCGCCTTGTATACCTGATGCTCTAAGAGAAAAAACATATCGGAAACATGAACAATATATGAATTGGCTTGGCGGACAATCGACGCAACGTCAACCACACAATGAATGCGAGAAATATGTATTTCCACCATGTAATAAACAAACAGTTAGGTGAGTATCTCTGAATTGTATTTATTTGGACATAGTAAAATATAGACAAAAACAATCTTTAGAATTACGCATCGAAAAAATCTATCTCGCTGTAACATTGATAAATCAGTATTTTTCTTTTATCTATGAGAAGAGCGAATCTTGTCTTGTGTTTATGTAACCTATAGATTATTGATTTACTGATCAATCGAATTCGGCAACGATTAGAAGGTCTACTAGATCCCAGTGATGTACGTTTTTCTACATTCCGCATACAACAAACGTTTACTTTTTCTTTTTAACTATCTAATTTTAGAATCACGATGTGTTTAAATGTGCTGAAATTCTTATTATTGAACTGTTGAGTAAAGAGCCATCTCTAAATGCCAACGATGTTATCAATCGAGTAATTGCAATGATGAACACTCCTTTTTGTAATATTGATACTTGCTCAAATGCTTTGAGTAAAAATGATACTTTATCTCACATGGAAAATTTTCCAATAAAATTAACAAATGGATGTCATCCAGTGTCACCTCCAGCATGTAGTCTTTTTCCAATATGACATTCTTCGTTGAAATGGTACAATAAATGAATAGAATCTTAACCATGATATTGCTTAAAAGTAAATGTCTCACTTCAATGATATTAGTTGTACAATCAAGTCTGAATAAAATATCAATGTTATCTTGGTTAAAATTGAATACAGAATAGAATTGAACGACATGATTGTTTTATTTTCATCTATTGTGTACTTCATGATATGAACTCAACTCCCGACTAATCTATTTAGTGACGAATTAATAAGTAGGACTTATTCATTTAGTTTGATCAAAGAATCTACCTTCAATGTTAAGTTGAGAGTAGATAATAATCAGACATAGTTTTAGAACAAGTAGATCATATTGAATTTTCTAAATTTTAGATTCAGACATAGGTTTGATCAAACTGATTATATACAGTTTATTTAACCCTCTACCCGTGATAGGGCCTAAAGAGACATAGTGCTGATTACAAGTAACTTATGAAGAATGAAAAGCAATCGAAGCAAAGCACAAACATGAAGCATATAAAACTATGAATAGAGATAACATGAGTCATGTACGACGGTTTGCAAAGTCGAACCATTTTTGGTATGCGAGCAGAATGCATAGACCATCGACGAACACGTATTTTTGAGACGTGTAGAACAGAGCAGAATTATTTTTAAAACTTGGTGCTGTAGGGGGAAGACTCGAACATGATACTGATTCTCGAGAAACGAACATATTACCACTCCGCCAATCCTCCGATAGATTTGATCAAACTATTTCCGACCTACGTATATGAATGATCATTTCTCTCGTGAATAGCCGTTGTTTATTTTATTGTACGGAAATATCTAAGGTTTCTTTCTACAATTCTACGTTGTCATCAAAATTTTAATGAACATATTCATTCTTGGAGTAACGATCGATAGTGATACAATGCCAAAAAATGAAAATTCTATCCATGTCTCTAGAGATTGCTGTGCACAGAATTATTCGATTTTCGATTTGTTTTTTTTTATATAATAATCTACATAGTCAGCCGAACAATTGATTACAATAAGAATGTATTCATATCTATTGACAGCCATAGAGATTAAAGTTTGGCTATAGAAATCATTTGACTACAGATCAACTGGTTAGTCTGACGATATACGCATCCATTGATAACCAATATTAGTGAGCATATATTACATAATTGAAACTTTGATGATTTTTTCAGTTTCGTCGATATTAAGAAGAACTAGCCCATTTGTTCGTAGTAATTTGAATTTCGAGCAAAAAGATATATGATTGTTGGCAAACAATGATTTTATTGACATTATTTGCTGAGATTTTTTATTCGCTTATAAATGATATCTTTGAAATAAAATCGTCAAGTCTCATTGGTACACAGAAGTAAAATGCTACCATTTGAAAGAAACGCAATGAAAATGAAAGAAGACGATGAGCATTCAAAAGGAAAAAAAGATACAATACACATTCAGACAAAAGATGATTTGAATCTCGAGTTCTTTTGAAACATCATACGGTAGAAAAAAAAAACGAATAAATAAGTTCATTTCGAGCAAATTTTCGATGAATATATTACAACGATTCGAGAATGAGCTGTTCTTGGGGATACAGTTTTAATTGTTCGAATGTGTCGGATACATTGAGCGTTGCCAGCTAAAAAGAGACATTAATAATAATAATAATAATAATAATGAAATAAAATTAATTGTAAATGCATACATCTCGTTTAGGATAAGTGGTTAAAAGTTTGTATTCGCCTAACATACGTCCTTGAATTGTCAAATAATCGAATAAAGTCTAAGAAAAGAAAAGAAAAGAGACAGTCATTTAAATTGAATGAAAATAATTTGATAAGTATTCTAAACAATAAATACATCAAGTCTTATGTTCAATGTAACGATGAAACATACTGACGTATGAAAATAAAGTCGAGCACAATCAACATGGTCTGCTAATAATTAGTTGTACTATATTCATTTGAATGTATTATGCATTTTACAATGATCTTTTATCAATACCTAGTTATGGTTTTTTTCTCAAGCTCATTATACATATAAAGATATTGATATCTTCAATACAAAGTAAATAGCTTTGGAAAATTACAAAAACAAAATTTTCATAGTTGATATTTTAAATTACACTAAAATAACTATTTTCATGTTATTTGAATATATTGAAAATTTTATGAAATTTACAATTTTAGTTTTGCTTGCTCAACTTTATTTTTGTAGATAAGCAAACGAGTCTTGTTTTGTCCGTAAGTCGAAAAACATCTGACTATGAATTTCAATACAAAAACAAAAATTTTCATAAGCTCAATGAATAGAAAATATCTAATATGTCACTGAGGATTACAATGTGTTATGCCGATCTCAGAGTTGTACTAAACTATTTATAAGTTTTAAGGAATTTTGCCAATGTCTAAAAAAAAATAAACCTAACTGTACTGATAATCATGAAATATTGACAGTCGATGAGTATGTACATGACTAAAGTAGTGTAATGAACATTGATGTCATTCAATTTACTTACGCAACGATAGAAATCAACAATTTTTTTCGTAATTAACAGTTGGAAAAACCATATTAGTCGAATCTTGAACACTGCTATGATTGTATACGAATCAAAGCACAGTGACAATACAAAGGAAATTCTGTATTGACGCAACAGAAACCACTTCTATACGTTTAATTTTCTTAATGAATAATAGACTTAGTTGAAATGTGCTTTATTACTGTGTTCTTCGAATATATTTGGATTGTAACTTCGTAGAAGTCTCTGTTTTATTGCTACTGGACAGAAAACATTTGTCCCAACAAATTCGAATCGTAGTTGATCGACTGAACTGGCAATCGATTTCTATCAATGAAAACGTTTCATGAAAGAAGTAATCTGATTAGGAATATTCTCTGTCTAGTTGTTTTTCTAGATAATCTATTGCCGATCGATTTTAAAACGTACGATTTCGAAAAATTCTTGTCCCTTTTCCCATATGAAACCAGCAAGAAAACGTCAACTCTGAGTTGATTGCAAGATAATTATTTTTCAAATCGATTCATCGTGTGAAAAGAATAATACTTTCAAGATATTATTTTCACTCGTGCTTAATGTAATTACTTAACGAGTAATATGACAACATGTCTATTCGATATGCATTTATAAAAACATTCAAAAATACATTAGACCACAGTATGATTGATTGCCAAGTCTAGTGAAAATCGAGTAACAGACATAAAAAGACAATGATCATTATTACATATGAGAATCACATAGTAGATGAATTCACTTGTCAATCATAATAATTTCGAGAAAGAATATTTCAACAATGTGTACTAGAAAACATACTTGAAGATTATCATCAGTACGAAAACGTCGCATAAGTACACCTTCATCATCGGGTAGACGAATTTTTAATCGAATAATATTTTTTTCTGTTTCACTTGGTTCTTCTGGTAGACGTGCCTTAGATTCTTCTAATTGTTGCTAGAATAATAAGTTGGATTAAATAAAAATGAACTGAAATTGAAAAAAATCTATTTAATTCTCACTAGTCGTTGTTTTTTTAAACGTTCATTAGCATCTTGCTCTTCTTGACGTGCTCGTTCTTTAGCCAAATCAGCTTGAAGTGATTGTTCATATTCATCTTCTTGTTGTTTTTTTAGATTTTCACGTTTTTCACGCATTAATTCACCATCAGCATCACGTAATCGTTGTTCTTCAAATGATTCATGTGATTGAATAAGATTGAGTAACACTTCACTCGGTGTACTTTTGCCTTCGATTACATTTATTAATTCTAATGAACCACGAGAACGTATAACAATAAGTAATAATGGAAATGAATCATTTTCCATTACGCTTACACGTTCAGCATACTGATTACCGACACATCGTCGAAGTGATTGAAATAATCTAGAATAAATCAAGACAAAAGAAAATTCGAAACTGTCTTCGTTTCAATAAATACCGTGCTCGATTTCCCTGAGTAGTAACATCCCACGCCCAAAAAACATAATTATTTGCTAAATATTCAACAATTGAGTCAGCAGTTAAGACTTGAGAACAAAATACATGTGCACACACTGATAAATCACTGTGAAGATAAATGGCCAATGGACGTCTCTATAAAAAAAAANAAAAAATATTGCCGACCATTTGTTTTCAATAGGGAAAAACCCTTTTAATTATATTTACATCATGTATGGGTGAGTGCAATGAATCTTGTATTGCTTGATCTAATGGTCCTATATATAGAATAGGACCTGTTGAGCCATAGCGTGTTTGAAAAACACGTGAAAAATTTTCCAACGCAAATGTATCATCAGTGCATCCATCAGGAACTATGTTTGAAGAGTAGAACAAAATTAGTTTCTATTAATTCATGATGTAGAACAAAAGAAAAGAAAACAAATGTCTGTAGGTACTACTACTGATTATATGATGAATATCTTTCAAAGATCTGTCACGAAGGGAAAAATTTCCATTTTTTTAAATTTCAACATGGATAATAATTGTAGAAAATGCGAGCATATTTTCTAGACTATCATTTGTTTCGAACTGAAATATAGATATCTTTTTCTTGTTGAACCTGATACTCATGTTAATAATTTGTCTAGTAAGAACGCCATCATTGTTTTAGCTTGTATGTATCAATTATGTTCCATTTTCGAGAAATAAAATTAACCATGAGTATTTGAATGATAATCAATGCGAACTGCATCTTTTTCTATTTAATTTAAAATTTGTTCGTCGATGGAATACTTACAGACTTTCGTATCTATTGAGAAAATGACTCAATATCATTCTTAAAACAATAGATGACCACAGATTAACAAGATTTATTTCAATGTTGACTACAGTCGTACTACAATACAATGAAATGTCAATAGCCTATTCTATGATTAAAGCATTCAGTGACAATGAGGAAGGTATCATAGACGTATGAAGATGGTTAGTATTTTTGTTTTTCAAGATATAAACTAATCGCAATGAACTATGTTTGAAAAATAATTATCGAATACTGGTGATCCATCTTACAGTAATCTTGCAATATACAAATTTGATAAGCAATTCACCGAAATTACTGTTGATTTCGAAATCAGCTTTTTACTACTAACGCAAATTTGTATGAACCATTCTATGTAAGCCACGACCGAACTCGTCAGATTCTGTTCAATCTAGACTTCTTTTAAACAAAGAAGATTTTTATGAACTTTGGCGTAATCTGTTTTGAAAAACATTGAACCGTATAATTTTTACGTGTGTTTTAAGAAAATCCTTTAAAATCGATACATTTCGCTCAAGGTGGATTTCGATGGATTTATACGTTCCCAACGGCTTTATGGATTAAGCTGACGTTGTTTTCTTTCGTATAGATATATATTCTAATGAGCTATAGTTACCATTAAAGTTTCAACTTAATTTATAAAGCTTTTCTGGAGATATAAGTTCGTCGAAATTTCTCTTCAGCGAACTGTCGAAATTTAGGAATTTCAGTAAAAGAACCATACAAGTTCAGCGATTCAATATTTTGCATCAACAAGAGTTTTCATCTATACTCATCCATCGACATGCACTGACACTATAGAAGAAACATTTAATAAATAAAGATTTATTTTCGAAACGCTTATCTTATGTAACAATTCAAAATATTGTTTCATTCAATAGAAACGATTTTAGCAATGAGCGAAACAAATACACCGTAGAAAATCACATCAGTTTAGAGGCACAATATTTTAAATTCATTTTTCAATGCAAAATCCTGTGAACTCGATAGAATCAAATAAGACGTTGGCGATCTTTCAATTAAACAGAATTTCTTATATAGAAATAGTTATATTATTGCTGAATTATAAACGTATAGAGGTTTTTAATAGAAGTGCATGCATGGCCAAGGATCAGCGCTCTCGTCTGAGGAAGGTTTATAATTAGAAAGCGATAGAGAACGTTTCGAAAATCGGACGTGTTCTATCAACAGATTATCAAACTTGTTGTAAACTACGAGAGGAGTGTTATAAACCCCGATTTTTCTCCCGACAAATGTTGAAATAAAATTGTATCGACAAATAAAATTTCATTCAAAACGTATAGTGCTTTTACGTTTTTACAGTTCAATTTTATCTGAAAAATAATGAGAGGGTTTTATGAGATTTTATTGTACGAATAAAACTTATGGACAGGAAAGATAAGACAATTTTTATGGTACTCATATATCACAAAAAAAGACCAGTTTTATCTTCATAGTTTGATAAGGTAAGTTATGAAATCTTCCTCTGCATAAATTAAAGAAAATATGAAATTCCCGTAACGTTTACTAGTTTTGAGATAACTCTGCTGAAATTGAAGATAAATAGATGGCATTTTTACTGATGATCGATCTAAACAAGCTCTAATTCTGATAAAAATTACCCACAGTTTGCTTATATTACAAAGAAGTCACAAAGACTACAATCTCATAAACTGAAATTCCATAACGCTTGGCCGTGCTGAGAAGCAAACATGAATATTTCTCGACATTGAACAGAATTTGATGTAGAGATCAAATTTTGAAGTATTGACTAAAGCCCTATTCTCAAAAGCTTTAAATCGATATCTAACATCATTTTATAATATCAGACATAAACTTACTGAGTGGAGATTGTCGACCTGATCTAAATTCCTCATCAGTAGTTGTATTAGAAGTATTATGATGTAAAGAAGTAATTTCATCTTCATAGATTTCTGCATCTGTTTCATGATCGATTTCCATTTGTTCATCGTCAGTTGGATTACATGATATGATCGATCGCTATTGATATAAGACGAATATGGGTGTCGATTATACGAAAAATAAAGAAGAAATATTTAAATTCGACTTACTTTGACATCTTTTCTGACTAGTAATGGTTGTTCATTTAATTTTGTATAAGATCGATGAACTATTAAAGGTGTTTGAGATGTAAGTGATGCTTTATGTAGTTGATCCTGAAATTTAATAGAAAGAAAAATTTGCATAAAATGAAGACTTCCTTTTTTATGGAATATTACCGTATCTGTTGCACCTTGTAAACCTTGCCAAGTTTGTTCATTTATGGGAATTTGAGATAGACTTTCAATTTGTGTTTTCATCTAAAATGATAATGATGATGATGATAAAGAAATCTTTTATATTTATTGCATCGTGATTAAAATCGAACTTCGAATATAGTTGTGTTTGATTGCAAAACAAGTTTATAAGTTATAACATCGCCTGATTTATCGTCACATAGCACCGTTACGGGAAAATCATCTGAAGTTTTCGATGATGAAGTTGTATGATTATGAATTGGACTAAAATAAAAATATTTCGTTGATTTCTATCTTAATTCTGAATTATTGTTCATTACGGTATAGATCCATTTTCTGTGGAAGCTAGATAAATTGTAGAATCTGTAGATAAATTAAGACTTTTTAATTTCGTCTAAAATTTTGTAAACATCATTATATGCAAAAATTATGTTTTAAATATTATATCGTACATTATCATCATAACTTTTCGTTGTCCAATTGAGAAAATCCTGTTTATTTGGAGGAATACCGAGATGTTTGAATATTTCTATTCGTAATTGATCTTTCGTATTGGTATAAATAAATACGATATATATATATATATACATTTATAGATGAATTTGAAAAAGAAAAGAAAATTCAAAATACATACAAACACTTTCAGTATCCAAGATGTCTATGTTTACTGTTTGATCACAAAAGTTTATTAACAAATTTAAAGTGCGAACTAAAAGTAAAATAAATGAAATAGATTATGTTGCACATTTCTCTAAATTCCTAATGATAATATTTTATGAATATGAGGAATAAATATTTGTCGGCATGATGATACGAACATAATCCATCTGTAAAATATCAAACAAAGACCATTTGATCGTCGGTATGTATGACAAATATTATTTGTTGTTTTACAGTTCTTTCAAAGTTTCTTATTGTTTTGTTTTTACATAAAACAATTCGATGGCAACGATTTAAGTTTAATGAAATGAGAAATTAACGATTCATTTGAACGTTACTCAAAACATATTTTATCAAAACTAAAAATTAGAAACACGAAAATCAATGTACTGGATTTTTATGATTGAGTCTTGGATTATTCAAAAATCTACACAGTTGGTATAGATAGAGTACGTTCAAATGTTATTACAATCGTCTCGTTCGTTTTCAGCAATTATTCGTACAACTTTATGATTGAATTAGTTTTGATGAGTATCTACGACATAACAACAATATCTAACGTTTCTTTCAAGAGAACCAAGTGCAGCTCTATTGATCACTCATTATCAATAGGCTATTTTTTGATTATCTATTTATTTCTATTCAATTTGAATGTCATTATATTTTCTAGTGTCGCATGAAAATTTCTATTTTCTTCTGGGAATATGTTGATTGAAATTGCATGTGGTTCAAGATGTATCTGCACTAGAAAAATATTCTTTTTGTAGTTGAAATTCATTGAGTATATATATACTCAAGATTCTATTGTATTCCATGAAATGGGTTATTGAGTTCAATATGATTCCACATAATCGTATCAGATATTGAATTCTAGGCATTACACGTATATTCTTATGACGATGAGAAGTCCACTTACAAAAGTATTCTTCATTAGACATTTTAGTTGTCGAATGACTGCTATCCGATGAAATCGCTTTAATTCAACTGAAAAGTTCATCTTAAACTTTTTAACAAAATTCGTGCTGCTAATGAAATTTCATATCAGCAGTTTATGAATTTTATTCAATAAAGATTTTCATTGGCATATTCGAAATCTGTACGATCCATCAAAAGTATTCGATCATTGAGAGTAAATATCTTTTCTTTTGTTTTTAAACATATAGTCAATTTTCTACTAGGTAAAAACTATCAGTGGCATTTACTGACCTAGTTCATTATCTGGTGAAACATTTATTCCTTTGGATATTTTTTGACTACCAGGTATAGTCTTTATAATTCTTGATTGATCTATATCATCAAACTCATTCGAATCTGATTGTCGTTTATTATTATTAAAACTTTGACTCGCTGTTGTGGTTGCTATTGATGATGTACTAGTATTCGTTGTTTGTTCAGTAGCAGCTGCTGATGATCCATCCTCACCATTGCCATATCCAATGCGATCATGAACTGCTTGAATAGCATCCTATTGTTAACATAGATTAATTTTAAAAACATATTTCTTTGTTAGAAACGAATGATTTTTCTCTTCGTCACACTACTGCGTACGACTACGTATCATTGTCTTGTCAAATTTAAGTTTAGATTTTTCTCCGGCATAAAATTTATCTGCCCATCTTAGTTCAATAAATATGAGAAAGTGTCGTCTGCTCTTTAGGCTAGGTCGCCAACAACTTCTGAAACATAAAGACTTCATCGAGTTCCCGCCAAAGTCGTTTGTACGTGACTAGCATTCATGCGAAAAACTATCAGATCAAAATAATTCTTAGGATATAAAAAATGAATTGCATGATCGTAAACTCGAAATATTTGTTCATACATGAACTGCTTCTATCATAGATAGAAATTACACGCCGGAATGGTGTTATCTTTTCTTGATGTGTGAATTCATCTGATGATGACTTTCACTTCGTCATTACCGAAAAAAACAGCTCATTACCTTGATTCTTTTCTCTATCACTCAAAATGTTTTCAGAAATTTCATGATTACTACAGACTGAAGTAAAAATTTAAATTTTCGTTTCTTAGCAGAAAAATAAAGATAGACGTAATTGAAATAGGGAATAATAGGAGAATTCTGTTGTTTTTTACCTAAGAAAAAGAAAAGAGAGATTTTGTCCTCATGAGGTTTTTTGCAACAACAACATTAACTTATAATAACTGCTAGAAATGAGAATTCATCGAACTACACCTCCGTCAGATAGATAATACCAGAACATCGAGCGACTATTCTAGTCATAATGTTAAACGAATATCATTTTATTTACCATTAAATTCCATTCATATTGTTGAAGAATATGTATACATTCATCCAAATGTTCTAAACCTGTACAGCTCTATAATAATAAAACACAAATTTATTTGAAATGTTTAGTGCGATGAAAATTCTATGTTTACTTGAAAATCAGATAAGATCTGCTCACGTGATTCGTTACTCATTTCAATGAATTTATATATATATATATATGTATCTGAAATGAATAGGGTATTAGTTGTAAGTATTACAAATAACGTTCATCCCTTTTTTTTCATAAAATACATAACAAGCAGAATAGAAATATAAGCACACAATCACAGTGAAATATATGATAATGTATAATAACCAGTTTTCATTATTCCTAGAAATAAAATTTAATCGTAGAAATAGATTCGATGAATTCTTATTATGATTATAAAAATGAGACATTTCACGATCATTCCATAGAAATCGAGAAGATTCTAACGGTTTTCACTTGATATTTTTCAATGAAAATATAGTTGTTGATAAATAAAAATTATGTATTGCATTTTGATTTAGTTTTCTTCTGCGAATGTATATTAGACATGCAAGAAATTCATCGATCGAATATAAAATCACCATTAATAGAACGACGAATACTAATCAATAATGAATATCGTTGACTTGTACATTGTTCCTATTGAATCTTCAGTTTTTCACTTTTAAAATCTTTTTTTAATTATTCGATTCAACCTTTTGAAAGAAAGAACACAAAAGATTAAATATCCAAATGTTCTATAGGCAATCGATGGAGTAGCTGTTAATATAACTCGAATACTCCCCGAATCATTTCTTTAAAAGAACCATGATGATAAATAGATAGATAAATGACTGATAATCTTAAAATATCACACAAAGTCCTAAGTAATAGTGACAAGTTGTACTGCTATTTGGTTCAAGTTGCAAGCAGGAACTTAGCAAATTCTTTTATTGATGGCAAGTACTCACATAAAATTTGTTTGTTTTTCTTTCGCACGAATAAAAAAGCGTCTCAATGATCTACTGATGTTTATCTACAGAAAAAAGTTTTAAATATATATTTTTGTAGTTCGACTAAATGTCTAATCCCGTTTTGTGATATGAATAAGAAAGACATGAAAATCAGTTACTTGATTCAATATTATTTTTGTATTTGAAAATCGGGTGAACTTCTCGAAAACAAATCAATAAACTATTTATATTAATGTGTAGAAAGTTGATTCGTATACTGTTTGTTAGAATTTGAAAATTTCGAATCACAAATGACACACGATGAAATACAAAACGTTCGTTCTGTTTCTTTTTTATGGTTTCTAGGTAATGCCTACGAAATTCGTGTTTGGATGAATGATAAAGTTGAAAGATCTACAATTGTAGAAGCTTCGTTAATTGAAAAACGCAATAAACGATACCGAATACACCCCAAGTAAGCATTTTAGTCTGTTTGATTTGTGTTTTCATGTCTGTTCTTCAACTTTCACTGGTGATTACCCTGCGTTCTTTTGGTTAGATACAACTACTGTCCTCATGTTAATGCCATCGTTAATTGTAACGTGTCTTTACTCCAAAATTGATTAATATTTAATCGTTTCCTTTAACTCATGTAGAAAGATTTTTCTCTCAGAATAAACATACTCGTTGGATGTTCGCTGCATGTTTTCTTTTGTAATTTAATAATAGGTTATAAGCAATCTAGTTAATTTCTTCTTTAGAACTTCTCAGCGTTGGTTTTGAATCATGTTATTCGAATATTTCTTTTTTCTCAAATCCATCGGTAGTAATAAAATCAGTTTCGTCGAACAGTTTTTATTGACAAACGAGTAATTTGTATATTTCTTAGAAACTCTTTGTAGCTTTCAAAGAGAACAGAAAAAGCAATGATTCATTCTGTATTTTTACGTCGTTTACTCATGACAATCACGGGGCTACGATGTCAAGTGATGAGCCATTTTTTTTGAAGCTCGTATTGACTCTATAAAGTAGAATGTTAGGATTCTACCCAAAATTAGAACTAATAATCGATTAAAGTTTCCATGAATTTCGTCCTCAGCTATAGCTATTTTTCTCAACATATCATCCTGAAGCACGATACATAGGATTTTTCGACTAAGATTTAAGTTTTTTGATAGGCATTGATCGATACGTTAAGATTCTTTTAAAATAATGATAAATCTAGATGAGAAACATAAACTATTTATTCATACTGTTGATGTATTTCACATAGTACAATGGTTTTCAATTAACAAGTGATCGTAAAAATATTTGAAGAAATTGTGGAGATAAATAGAGTTTCAAAATCTTGTGAAAGAATTGTACTCTTATTGAAAACGATGATTCTTGTTTAATCATTTCATCTGAGTATAACTTACATCCTTTCAAATGTTTCAATTTGGATTTATTCATGAGAAACAAGATGTTTTCCTGAATAATTTCTTTGATGAAAGACATCAATTGCGAGATATATATAATGGTGAATAATTAAGAAAACGAAAGACTAACTATTGTACTAATCAAGTAGAGAACTTCAATCATGAGTTACTTTTCGGCACGTTTGTGATAAGCTGTAAGTAGAGTTTTTCACACGTCTAATGATAAGCGGAGAAAAGGACAATGTATAAAGTCAAATTCGTGTACTACAACACTTCTTAAAGAAATGTCTCAATTGAAAAGACTAGACTATAACATTACTTATTGGAATAATGAACAATTCTAGTTGTATGAAACGAGAATTTATATTAATGACGAAATACTAAAATACAAATATCTTACCTTTCTCCATCGTACCATTCCATGTTCAAAGAATATCATTATTTAATTAATACTCAATAATCGTATCATTACCAAATAATTAGTTATAATATAGATTTGAATAAATACTATTATCATGATTGACATAGATAAGAAGTACTCATCACTAGAAAGCATAAAGTCAAATGAAAATAGAAACAAAAACAAAGAAAAAAATAAATAACACCTTTTCTTCTTCTATGTTTGTCGAACTAAAAACTTCTTGCAAAGCATCTTCTAATGTACAGGTAAAAACTGCCGGACATGAATCATGTCGATGATTAAGATCTGATGCTAGATGATCAATAGTCACTGTTGCACCATCATATTATTCACGAACTATAAGAAGAAAAAAATGAATATGAACACATATCTTCACCTTCTTTTCCTCACTTCAATGATCTCATCATGTTCCGAGATAATTCATGAACTCATTATAAAATGCATCGCCTGCCATCATCGTAGCATTATTTTCGAATATCTAAATAATCATGATCATCTTGCGATATTCAAGTCAATCTAGAAGAATATATAAATATCAAATAAATCTATTTCAATAAAGTCAAAAATCGCTTGTCTCATATTTTATTTAATCACCTTCTTTTGCTCATGGCTTTTTTTTTATTCTGATGAAAATCAATATTCACGTTTCTAATATATTACCAAATAAAAAACTTACAGTTAATTTCAAAATATCGCTTTCATCTGTCATCATTTGTTAAATCTAGAGAATAGTTACTGACTTATCACAACACAGATGTGTTCTGTTTGTTTTTATAAATTCTATCAATGTATGAAAAGAAAGAAAGAGAAAATGATAATCAACATCTTGAAAATGAATAACAATCATACAACATAGTTTTAGTTCTTATTCGAAGGCAACAACAAGTTGTTCTTTATGAATGATTTTTATTTCATTAATCAATAAATTTGACAGTTCACCGGCTGTATCTGCAACAAAACGACATGTTTCACTGGATATTGGTCGCCCAGAGAGCAATGTTGGAATATTATTTAGACCAGCATCTGGTACAGTTAATATTTTTGTTGCTGATAACGATTTACTTAATAATTGTTTCAAATAATCATTTTCTGTATGTAATTCATTTGAATTTGTATGTGCTTGATGAATATTTGAACCGCTATTACTAACGTCAATCAATTGTGATAACATAACTTCAACAATAAATGCCATTTTACTTTCAGCTGTTTCATGTTCTAAAATTGTTCATAACAACAAGAACTATTATCTTAATTGAAAGATTTTTATTTTGTTTCATACCAGCCGTTGTTTCTTGACTTACAGATGAATTCAGAACTTCAGCTGCAAGTAACCCGTCACCATTGGATTGTGAATTAAGAATAGGTGATGCTACTGAAGAATGTTCATTATTACCGGTTTTAGCAAGAAGTCTACGTGATTAAAAGTAGTTATTAAAAGAGATAAAAATCTTTATTGAGAAAAAAACAAAATCACATACGGAGTACGATCATTGACTTTCGATGCCGATGATGGACGTTGCGAGTTAGTTATCTCTGAATGATCATCAACATTAACGTTCAATTGCGATTCATCTTCATTTTTGAAGCACCATGAACACAGATTACCCATTTTTAAAATGAAAGCTACGACAAACAAAAAATAATATACACAAGTTCGATTTTAAAAGAAGATCAAGAAGAAGAAGAAAAAAAACAGCTGTGATAATTTAATATATAACAATATGAGTATTTCTCTGTATGGCTGTCTTCCGCATGATAAAACTTCGATGAAACAAAGATGTCAGTAGATATCGAAGAAATTTTTAATTAAACCTTATATATATGTAATAAAATGAAAACTATTTGAATAATTTGCAGTTATTGCTGATTACAAATTAGATTAAGTCTTGTCTAATTTTAATAACGAACAGTCTAATTTTAAAACAAAAAGACAATCGTAATCTTAATTTGCACTATTTCACAAATTGATATAATGCATAATATTAAATACATTTTGAAGTATGTAGCACATTGAAACTACATGCGGCCACTTCAAAAACACTGTCGGAAGTAAGCGAGTAAATGAAAATATTCGAATAGTCATAATGTTTAATGATGAAGACATTTTTTAAACAAGTCAGATACTTTTTGTCTCACTGAAGATGAATGTTAATCTATTCAAAATATATTTATTGTTTCTTGAAAAATTAGCTATATAAATGATTTCAATATTTATACAATAGAATATCATTTACAGTTATTAACTTTTCCTTTGTTTATGCCATTTACTTGATCAATATTTAAAATATGTTTTCTTCTAGTTGAGTTTTTTTTCTAACTTAGAATTTATTCATTATTTCTTCATGAGCAAATTTAAAACGTGATGCATGCGTTGCATCGACTCGTTCATATTTTTGCACTGAATCAACATCGGGTCATGTTGTTTTCAAAGATGTGAAGTGTACCCACTGTTCTACATCAAAATCATCTATAGTTTTATTATAATTTCTCGAGTTTCAAGTGAAATTCTTGCCACAGAAATCGATAAGTATAGATTGATTCTCTTTTTATTAATTAAAATGAAAAGGAAAAATAACGGATATTACAGAGAAATGAATGGGAATAGAATCACAAGTCTTCATTCTACATTGATCTTCATTCTTGATCGATTTATTATGTGCATTATTTTGTACCACTGGGTTTTCCAGATTGATTTCGTGGACATTTACATCGTTCATTAACAGGAACACCTCCTAATGCTTGTTCAATATGTTGACCACAGCCACTCCATGTTGGTTTGCCACATTTATCACAGGTTATTCTCATGCACATTGTTCAAGCGATCTGAAAATAGTAGAAGAAAAAAGACTAGTTTGTGTCTTGTCATACTTCATCATTTTCCTCGATGTTATATATATATATAAGGCATTAGCCAGAAGGGTAGAACGAAGAAAAAGAAAAAAGAATGCCGACACCCCATTTTTCTTTTCTCTTCATCGATAAGGGTTGTAGACGATAGAGAAGAGGTAAAGATTTTGTTGTGTGTTAGAAGTTGCTACAATTTAGTAGAAGGGAAAAAAACGGCTTTGTCCTTGTAACTTTTATGATAGCATAAAATCGTTTTAAATATTTTGGAAAATAGAAAACTGAGAAAAAATATCAAGCCTTCAAAAGAAATAAAATAAATTGATACATAAAAATCAATCCAAGAGAAATGTCTGTTTTCGATGAACTCAACTTGTGAATAATAACATATCATCGGATCGAAGAAATCTCATTCAATCCTAGGAATTTTTGCACATGAAATTATATTTAAACATGTTTAGTATTTGATAAGATGTGGAAAAAAACACACATGTCAACCCAAATATTTGCAATCTCTTGTAAAATAAATAGTCTTGAAAGAATATGATATGTTTTAGTTTCTTCTTTCTTTGATTATCATGTCATATGTTGTTTTTGCATTTCTAGAAGGTTATTTCTATTATTAATCGTATTCTGATGATGCATAGAACCATGCACATTCATCATTCACTTGTTTTATCATAAAATTGACAATTATCAAAAACCTGAAAATCGTCTGATTGTATATCATTATGTTTTCTAGTTCAACTTATGAATATCATAGATTTCGATTTGATTGAATGATTGATGCTAATTATGAATTAAAATTGATTACAAATAATAGTTCTATGATCGAAAAATGTTAATCGAGAATAGTTTGGCATTTTAGAAAAATTTTTCACAATAATATATTTAGCAATTTCACAAAGAAGACATTCAACGTTTTTTCGTCTACTGAAAATGAAACAAAATGTTATCACTAGTTGTTGTTGACCAAATTAATCTAAACGTAAATGTATAGTAAAAATAAACCTTCACTTAATTAAACAAATATTCATTTATTTGTCTCGTGGAAAAGAAAAAGATAAATATGTTCAAAAACGAACTGTACAGTTTAATCAATAAGATTCTTTTCAAAACCAATCAAGATCTGGTATATCAGCAAATGAAAAATTTTGATCACCCTTCCATGCCCAATAAGCAATGCGAAGATGATAAAAACCAGGCAGAAAAACTAATGCACCAATAAGTATCAATGGCCATGTACGATCACTATACTAAAACGAAAAATAAATAAACAAACAAACAATTAATCAATTATATTACATATTATTGAAAAGAAAAGATGCAAACTTGTGTTTCTATGCGACGAGTTAACATTAATGCACCCAAGGTAATCATCACAGAACCGATCAGAAACAAGACAATAGCTAAAATAATAGCATAAACAGGTACTTTGACCTGTGGCTCTTGAAACTAAAAATGAAATAGAATCGAACAATTTTTTCATTTCTGTTTTTTTTTCTCTAAAAATTTATGCATAAGAATCTACTTGTAAGTCAGAATATTGCTTCTCTTCGTGCAATCGATAATAGGGTGCTTCTTTTTCTTCGTTAGTTTTCGATTTGAAGATATTTCTAAAAAGAAGAAGAAACTAAAATATACATGCACGTATCATTTTCTGTTGACAATAAAGCAATAATTTCGCATCATGCTTCTGTTAATAAAATACGTAATCTTATTGGTAACGGCCTTTACATCTTTAAGGAATGAATTTCTTAAGTACGTGTCAATGTCAACGGAATGTAGAGAGGAAGGGGGTCTAAAAATTTTACTTGCATAAATGAAGCCATGCCTTTTAAATATTCTTTTATAAAATGGAAAATTATCATCAAAATGATTACAACTGGGAAGATACTATCGAAGAAATACATGTTTCTCTGACATAATGATATTGTAATCTAATTAGAAAAAGAAAAGAGGCTAGAAGCAGCTTGTAACCAACTTTTCTCAATTAAAATTGATGAGCATTAGATTCATCTTACCTGACCGGACTTCGGAAACGCTAAAAGAAAAAGAAAAAAGATCGTTATATATTCATCATGAAATTTTAACAAAGATTACTAATGAGCATAGTTTTTAGCTGAAACTCTAAGAGATTATAAAACTTGAAAAAATATATGAGCTTTTTTCTTGATAAAAAAAATTGAAACTTTTCTAAATAAATTTCTCAGCCTATAACAATTGAATATTGAAAGATGGTCTAGTCGAGCTGCCGTTATAAAACTTTCATGTAAACTTTTAGAATTCATATCAGTATAGATTTTCTCAAAATTCTTCAAGATATTGAATCAACTGTTCAATCATGAATGTTATTACATTTCTTTTTTTTTTCCTACGAATACCATTGAATGAGAATCTAATTTTTGAGTTGTAATCTACTTAATTGCTAAATTTAATGCAGATATAAATATTGAATTTTATCTATCGTATAAAAACTGGCGTAACGATTGTCAAAGTAGTAAATGTGGGTTCGAAACAGTTAATTCATGTGCTTATCAATGTTGACTGTTCCGAATCGAATAAATTATTTGTTTCTATCGAAAGGATATCTCTTTAAACAAAGGAAAAATAGAGGAAGAGATCATCACATTATCAAACCTAATAATTAAACAGGCAATCAGCTAGTCATATAACATATTCCATACTATTATTTTCTCGTTTTTCATTCTCTTAACCGTTAGACATGCTAGATGCAAACAAAATTAATCATTCATCCAAAAGCTCTTGAAAAGCTCTTGCCGAATATCTAATCAAATTTTAGCTATGCGCTTTGATTGACGTGCAATCAAGCTTTTTCTTATGTCAACATTATGAAGAATTTTGAAAGAAAATCAATGTCTTGTTTATAAAAACATTTCTCTTGTTATCTATCGGAGAAAAACAGGTTTTCACGTTGGAATACTATCCTCCTAATTAGGATGAAAAATGATTTATTCACCAAGTATCTGTGAAAGTTAGCATTGAAAAACTCAATTTTAATTAAAAATAAAGAAAATACGAAACGTGACTACAAGTTTTGTATTTTTATAATTTGCCACAAGACAAATAGATACGCGTACATCATGATATTTTTACAAAAGCAAGTTGTCAATAACAATGACGAGAAAAAATATACTTGAAAACCAAGACGAGGATTTATCAATGACATACGTCGTCAGAAAGAAAAGAGAACTAACTATTGAACATGAATACTTTTACATAACACGTCACTTATACACTGTGAAGTTGCCAGTGTCGTATTTCTTTTCATTATACTCACTTTTGTTCTCTCATGTTAAAATGTTTTCGATTATTTTTCGAAGAGTTTACTCCGACATATTTTATTGAACGTGTCAAAGCAAATAATTGGACACTGATGACAACATGCATGACATACAAAGTGACTCGTTTATTCAAGGAAACATCTTATTTTGATTATTCAATTCATTTTTAGAACTATAAGAATGAATTTGATCGTGTCAACTGTTCATTCTTGCTGCAGTTTCTTGAATACATCCATCATATATTTATAACTTAAAAGTCTTGTTTTAGCCGATAAGATATAGTTCAATTGACCTACTCTTCATGCAAAATTTTGCTTTTAATTACATCGAACTTCTGACATAATGTTCTCTTTTTCAACAAACGATTTTACTCGGATCGTACCATTTTCTTCTTGTCTTTATTGACTGCTAACCCATCGTTCTTTTCGTTCAATTCAATATTTGATGTTGTAACTGCTTCTGTTGTCTCCATGTTTGTCATAAATATTGTTTCGCTTATATTTACATTCACAAATAAAAAAAAATATATATCTAAAACAAGAAAAATTAAAATCGAAATATTTCTTTGAATAGAAAAAAAGAGACAAAAAAGATAATTCATTCCTCTGACTTCGAAAACAAAACCAAAACTACTGCACACACAATAATAAAAGAAGAAACAATACGCTTCAAAGCAAAGAAGAAAAAAAAAGAGAAAAAGTTGTGTGTTATCACATCACAACTATGAGACATGTATATTTGTTTTGACTAGGAAACATTGAAGAAATGAAGCACAACACCACACACAAAATAAGAAAGAAAAATGTTTCTCGGAAACACAACAAATATCTGACATCGAGGGAGAAAGAAAGGGATACAAAGCAATAAAAGAGATGAAAATTGTCATTTTGTATATGAATCAGAAAGAGCAAAATTGACTTTCAAAATATTGCTAAACATGACTTGAAATCGAATGTTACATGAGCACACATATTCTTTTTCCACTACGTTTTGCACTTTGACTTCGACCATCTTTCAAGGAAAATTTATTTCCACTGCCACTTGTTCCATTGCCTCCGTTCTTATTTTTTCGACCTTTACGATCTTTTCGTGTACGTTCCTTCTGAAAAGGCCAAGTAAAAATAAACATCATATGATTGTTTTCACTAATAATATTCAATTACATATTTTCTTATTTCTCGAACAAGCGTGTAGAATGCTTCTTCCACACCTTGCCGAGTTTTAGCTGATGTTTGTACAAATGGCATCGATAATGATGCAGCAAAATCTTTTGCATAGGATAGATCGATTGTACGCGTCGGTAAATCAATTTTATTTCCAACCACTAAAATGTGTTTTTATTTTCAGTTCAATTTAAAAGCAAATCAATATGTTCATAGATTATGTATTTTTCTTTATAATCGATACTTACAAACCATTGGAATATCATCTGCATCTTTCACACGCTTTATCTAAATGAATAGAAAAATACTTAATTCACGTCAATGTTTTTCTTTTCAACGATAATGTAATTCAATTATCTAACAAACATGTAAGCTCCATGTACAATAATCTCGATTGTTGCGTATTGCAAAATGTCATTCGCAATAGATCATTTTTACCTGTTCACGATATTGTTTTATTTCTTCGAATGATTTTGCACTATTGACTGCAAATACGCATAGAAAACCTTCACCACCACGCATGTATTGGTCACGCATAGCACTAAGAAAGAAAAAAAAAATAACCTGATTAATAAAAACAGGCTCTTGTTTAATAAACGTGTAAACCTGTATTCTTCTTGACCAGCAGTATCCTAGACATAAGAATCAAAAAAATAAATAAGAATACTTCTTCGTAATAGATAAGTCGTCTACATACGAGTATGTCAAGTAGACATGTTTCACCGTCAACGACAGCTTGTTTTCGGTATGAGTCCTCTGAAAATAGAAACATAAAAGCATTAATAGAATATAGAGTGGAACTAAATTCTATACCTATTGTTGGATCATATTCATCGATAAAACTACAAAGCAAAAGAATCAATAATGATTTATTTATAACCTATAAGCAGAAAAAAACATCATACTGATTTTGAATGAGTTGAATTGTCAATGCACTCTTGCCCACGCCGCCAGCTAATTTTACAGAGAAAAAAAATAAAAAGTAAGAATTTCTATTGTTGTTGTTTTTTATTATATATGTTTACCACCGACGACGACGAGCTTATATTCAGTCATGAGCAGTCTACGTGTTAGATTTTCTTTTCAATTCGCAGGAGAAAGCAAGTAATGAACAGAATACTACCTAAACGAATACAAGATTGATGGCATTCCCGTATATGAAGAGAACAAGAACAAGAATAGAAAAAAGAAAAAAAGAAGGAACGCTAACACACTTCTGCTTCCCGGAAGAATAATAAAAACGATAGAAGATGCGTACATACAACAACAGCAGACTATTTTGAATTGATGCGCTGCTTGCAACGTGTTTGTCATAAAAAGGAGTGTAGCTCTTGTATCGCATTGGACTATGATAATTGTATGTCGAAATGCGACAGAAAAATAGATGCCACTCGATGATGTAGTGAAAGTAATAGTATATTTTGCGAGAGAATCGTCGGGAACAAAAACTTTATGCTACGATGCCGATATGAATCCAGATATTTATTTTTTTCAACCTTTTAAGTAGGTTTACTTTAAGACCATTGTTTCTTACAATGTGTTATTAAGATGAACGTAGAATAGACATTGATGAGTATTCAGATCGTATGACAAAAAAGAATAATTGATTTTTATTAGTTGTTTATTCTTTCATGAAACGATGGATAAAGACATAGACTTTGTTATTCATTTCATAGCATAAATTCTGACGATGGCAATACGGACTGATCGAAAAACGTCACTACAGAAAACTGACGTTCGATACAAATCTAATAATATGAATCTTCACATGATGCTACGCTTGTCAGTATCTTGTTTACATTCGATTGCTCCAAACTAATCGTTGAAATGAAGACCTTGATTCGATAAGATAATGTTTTACATAGAACATATCTCGTCTATTAGTCAAATCTAAAGTAAAACATTAATAATTCTCCAGACCTGTCAGAATGTAACTCAACAAGTAGCGTATCAAAATGAAAATATTCTGCTCTATTGTTTTGAGTGTTTTTCAATAAAAGCTGTTCTCATTAAAATCAAGGCTCTGTAAGAGATTTACATAGGAAGGTACCAAGTGTCTTTACAGTTGATGATTGAGAGCTATCCACTTCTTAATATATCCATAAAAAATGTAAAATAGCTTCTGATTCAATGTCTATTCTTATTTCATTGATTAGAAAGAATATAGCATGCACTATGCCAACTAGTTTACATGTTTTCTTCTTTTTCTTCTAGGTTTTTTTAAATTTCATATTGTTGAATTCATTTGAGCATAGTTCATAAAATATGCAAAGTTTTTTCGCTAAATTACTTTAGATAGTAATGTTCTCATTTAGTAAATTATAGTGAAAGTCATTTCGCTTAGAGCAACGAAGCAAATAAGTATAACTCAAAAAACATTACTCAAACACTTCAAATATATTATTTTTTAAATTTAAACGAATTCATGAAATTCTACAACAAAATGATTTCTGACTGGTTTTTAAAGTTAATAGAATAAAATTTGATTCTCTATACACGATATACATAAGAATTTCTTTTCATCACAATTTTCGTGCTTAATCAAGTCAAAAATCGATTGGTAATTTGATTGAATGAAAATATTTTCAAGCAATATTTATTTACATTGTGTTTTATCTTTGAAACTACTTGCTTACCCTTGAGTTCCTATCATTATGAGGTAAATATAGAACTAACAAAAAAAGATTAAGTTTAGTTTGAAAAAAACCATATAAGGATATTTTTATATATTTTTTTTTCTTACACAATATTGTAAAACATTCTTGCCATTCTTTTGAATTTTTTAGAATGTTCAGCGTAGAAATCTTGAGATAACGTTATTCTCGATACAAATATTGTTAGTGTAATTAGTTTTCGAAACTATTTCCGTGACTTAATAAAGTGTTAGAAGAACTTCAATTGAATATACGATGTGACGTTGATCTTATCTTATAACATAGTGACATGTTCTTCAGGCACGAAATATCGAGTAAAACGCATTTTTTTAAAAATACGATACATATATTGTTCATTATCAAATGAAAAAAAAATATGCAAATCATTTTTATGCGATTAAACCCTACGTTGAGATATATATGTTTACATATCGAATATGAAATTCAAACAATCTACCATTATTAGTAATCAATCTTGAAATGATTGTCACAAACAGTTCGAAAAAACAACAATTTACTCAATTCCGATGCTTCATTGATCATAGAACTTATTCAATTACGTTGAATTATTCTCCCGTCTGACGTCAATGCCCGATGACGTAAATGTTTTACATACATGTCGTCGTATTGTTCATCTGTTGGAAAATGCACTATACGATTTAGATAATAATGTGTAACATTTGCATTTAAAACACTTTATCGTGTTTTTGTCTCAGATCAAAGATTGTATATCTTGACAGTACTGAACATTTTTATTAAATATATTGGACTTCTTTTCTTTTTCAATCACATTATTTTTTTAACTATTCAACGTATCGATTAGAAAACATGGTCGAATTTTCTTTACGTTTGGCATCAATATTAAGAAACTGATTCGATTTGAAAGATGCCATACTTTGCATACAGTTAAAAATTTGATGAAACCTCGAAAACTAAACTAAACTACAAACATCGATTGTTTTCTAGTTAAATTCAAGTTTCCATATAGATGTTTATAATGTGTTATCATCGATCGAATGAACAAAAACTTTGAGGAGTCAACTAGTATTTTCAAATTAAATTTTGAAAAAATATCTTTTCTCTCAATGTTTTACTTCGATAAAAACTGATAAAGTTACAAGAGATCTTATATGAAGATTGACTTTTGAGTTATTCTAAAAGAATAAATCATGTTCAGAGAGCTTGAAGTATCTCCGATTCACACGCGTCAATTCACTAAAGTGACAAGTACAACGCGGGTACGAGGGAAAAAAAAGTTTTTTTCCATGATACAAACAACATATTGGGTTTAACTGTAGCATGACATGAAATCCAATTTAGACATAAACTAATAATATCTCAGCATGAAGAACTCTATTCGAGTCTGCTATCTCGAAATCATTTATTACGATAGAGCAACAAGCTATTACTCAGTCGGCATACATACATCAATGAATGTATACGATTTGTATGTAATCTGATTTATAGAAAAGGATAGAACTACAACAACGGCAGCGTTTTCATTGGATTTAGATACAAATCATTTTGACCATATGATCTTTACATATTTCGATAAGAAACATTTTTGAACGTTGAAAAGCAAACTTCATAAATTACTTAAATATATATATCACTTCTTTAGTTTTTGATCTAGTAAACATTAATATTTCTGTATCATGTTAGAAGAAAATGAAATCGAGACTTTTCACTTACATAAATTGATAGAAATATTTTTCTAGTATTGTAGTTTACTTAATTTAGTTAATGCAAACTACTTAAATCAAGAGTCGTGATGAAATTGATTCATTTGATACGGATACATGATCAGAAAAATTTATTTCCAACATATGTCTCGGTCAACAATAAAAATGCGAATACTATTTATGACTCCGATGTTAACATGAATTCTGCACGGGTTCTAATAAACTTGCCAATAATAATAATGATCAACAATCTCAAAGCATATGATTTAAACTTATCGATTTAACGATAAAGTAAAGTACACAAGTCGACGTTCTTGGCTCCTTTCTTTCCAGATTCTTTTTTTTTTGCTAAGAAATCCGGCAAGATTTTCTTCAGTCTTGAAGTTCAGCCTAGACTCTTTCTATCGATTTATAAATAGAACGATACAAAGAATCGTTCTAGATTTGAGAAATAGATAACCATCTATTGTTTCTTATGTCTATATAAATCTATTACACGTGTGTTATCGTTCATTTCTTTAGTGAACGTCTTGCCGTCAGCATTCAATATGAAGGTAGTAATTAACTTTTAAACAAATGACTTTACATTTTCTTAAGTTTTTTATGAACTAATGACAGAAAAGTTTAATCAAAATGGTGAAGAACTTTTGACTTTAGTTTCTTTTTTAATTTTTTTATCGACCCAGAATAAAGGGCATACTTTGTATTTCGTAAATATCTTGCTTATTTTGGTTTCTGGAGAGCTGAGGCTGGGATCAAAAGATAGCCCGTTGAATTCTCTACAAGTACGGTAGGAATCTTTATTCTGTACAACGGAAAGCAAAAGTATAAAAGTAAAAATATTCAACACATTCTCTTTGGAATTCAGATTTTCATTTCTTTGATAGAAAAGGACCACTGTACCCAATTCACCTGGCTAAAGTTGAGCCGAAATTCTCTTCTTTAATTCAAGTCATTTTGAATAAGATTTTGAATAGAGTTTTGAAAAGTCTGCCTTTTCGACATTTACGTTGATTGTAAAGAGATGTGAGATACATGAAAAAACAGAGCATGCTTCAAAATGCTCAAAAACATCTTCATTATCGTTTTATTCGTTTTCAAGGTTCTTAAAAAAGGCTGCAAATATGATTTAAAAGATGGCTTAGAAAGTTGGCCCTCTTGAATGTATTGAGTACTTTTGTTTTTATATTTTGGCTTTGTAACTCACGAAATACAAAGTATGCTATTCATTCATGGCCACCCGTTATCTGTTCATTATTTAGTATGCTTGCAACCGGAGTGAAAATTTTAACAAACAAAACACCGATAAATACAAAATAATAGCAGATTGATAATCATTATGACAATAAAGAGCGAAAATCTTGCTTGACTATCCAAGGATTTTGTTCTATTCAGTGATTAAAAAAGAATCAAAATTGATGTTCAATAACTACAAGATGCTTTGCAGATAAAAGATATCTTGCCTAGTCATCCAAGAAATTTACCTTGAAGATATAGAATAAGAATCTTCACAGATTTGTCAGTAACAAAAGAATCTGGAAAGAATAGAGACAAGAATATCGATTTGTGTAGTTGAGTCATATCCGTAGTTGAATTACGATATATGGAACAATCAGTTTCTGTTCCTCTATGAACCATTGAGAATTATTACAACTCTAGAGTTTTGATTTCTATGAAGAAGCAATTTAAAACGACGTAGTTTTAATGATCATCTACTTTTACAAGATATTTGACTTTATCCGTGTCTGATTTTGTCGTGTTTGAATCAAACTATTTTTCATAACATCATCAATCATGTTGGAACATAAAGTCATATGAACGAAAATAAAGAATTTTGTACATAATACATATAAATCATAGAATCATGTCTTGTCTAAATTCAAACCGAAGGGACAAAAAAAGTCTTTTCACAATAATTTTATCAAACGAATACCTATCTCATCCCATAGATAAGATAGTTTTTTTTTGAAGGTTATTCACTTATATTTTAGAATATGTAGTTTCGCTTGATATGTACCTACAACGAAAACCATTATCTGAATGACTGATGACATGCTTGTCAATCGATAGAAGAAAGTAGCAAAATATTCTCGTGATGCATTAGTTCCATCGTTCACTGGTTACTTATTATTCAATTAGATTAAATGAATTCTACCGCACTAATTTTCAGTATTATTTGATTACGTTATATACAAGCTAGATAGTAATTCGTACGATTCATCTGTCGATGCAAGATTCTATCATGGTAATGGCTATTTCTAAAAATGAGTAAATACTCTTGTGATGGTTCCCCGATGACATTTCGATTATTCGCCTATGATTATTTCGAGTGAATTATGATTTTATCAAAATTATTTTAAAGAAAAAGACAGACAGACTGAAGCACAAATAAATAAATTTTGCAGTTTTGGAGTACGTTCTTGTTTCATAATATATTGAAGCTATTAGTTTTTGTTGATCATCTATTCTTGCTTAGTCAAAATTAATATGAACATAACATTTAGTGAAAAAGAATATAAAAAAAAGACGATAATATAGATTTTTAAGAAGCAGTGAAAATAAATAATATGAAATAAGTGTCTAATTTTAATTAAAGAACTCGATCAGCAATAAACATTTGACATAGTGCTGGAATCGGGCGACCTGTTGGTGGATGTGGTAAATCACCTGCACTACCAGCAATATCAAGATGTGTATATCGTAGAGGTTTGGTAGAATTGCAACCGTGTTTATCAATACCAGATACTCGAGCAAGAAATGCAGCCGGAAATTGATGACCACGAGATGTAGCACTACTTGCTTGATTGTTACATTGAAGTACATCAGCTACTTCACCATGATCAGCAATAAAGTTATAATCCTTAAGATAAAACAAAAAAACAGCCATAGATTGATGTTTAAAGATAAAACAATAAAATGAACTTCTCGTCGAACAGTTGATATTTCAAATGGATCACCGATTTCATTACCAGCTGCCTGAAGTTTATGTGACGTGTGATTTTCTTGTGCCGGTCCATTATCAACTGCTGCCTGAAATTCAATGATATAGTAATCAAGTTCTTCTGTACAAAAGTCATCTTAAAAGGTAACAACTGTAAAAATCATGTTTTATGATTGACATCCAATTTTGTTTTCTAACCTCTTCATCATGATAATTAGTATAACGTGACAAGCACTATTGATATAGGATCACATATTTTCCTCCATGAATAGCATTTCATTCTAATTTCTCAACTACAAGATGCTTATATTTGAATAGGATTAAATCGACGAATGACAACGAAAGGTTTCTCAATGTAAATAGACTGAAATAATCTCCTCGTTCGATTAACAAGAACAGTTATATTGTGTTTTACATTGTCATTCTACAAAAATTGTGCTAACAATTTTTTCGTTATGTTTTTATTTGTTTTAAATCTTGTTACCGTATAATTAGTTCCGTATGCACGAATAACATGTCCGGTAAGTGTTGCCATGGTAAATAGATGCGGATTAACTTCGTTTACTGCTAATTCCTTAAGATAGCATAATGGATCCGCCATAACCATACGACCTTAAATCGATAGGAGGGGAGAAAACAAAATAGTTTTCGACAGTATTCAATAATTTACCCTCTGCGTCTGTATTTCCAACACGAATACGAACACCACCTCGTGATGTTAATATTTCATCTGAAGTATAACCTTCTTCGCCACAATTATTACGTGCTACAGCTAAAACTCCCAGAGCTTTGAATTTTTTAGGTTTAAGTTCAGTAAGAACTTTAAAGAAACCAGTTACGTTAGCTGCACCACATTTATCATAGGACATGCCAGCCTAAGAAATCGAGAAATCAAATTTTTAATAGAGCGAATAAACTGAACATCTTATTTTTACCATTATACCTCCAGCTAAAATGAGAACATAATAAATTGAACGAGAGTCTGAAGTAAATGAAATGTCACTTACCTTTGATATCAAGACCACCGGTGTCGAAAGTTACACCTTTACCAACGAGTAATACAGTTGTATCAATTTCACCTTCACCAACATATTCAAGAAAAACTAAGCGACCCTGATGACGTTCGACAACTAGAAAGTATTGATTGTCACTCAATTTTCGAACGCATGTCAGGTTCTACTTACCACTCGCTGCTCGATTGACAGCAGCAAATAATGGAAAATCTTTTTCGAATTCTTTCTTATCTTCAATTACTTTGACCTACAGTTAACATAAACATATTTCGAAATTAAGTTGTGAACAAAGAGTTCGCGGCATTTTTACTTTAACATCAGATGAATCTTGAAATAGTTCTTGAACGTATTGAGCAACACGTGGCGGTGCCATACGTTCTGGATCACCACCACCAATATCTCGACCAACAGCACGGCCAAATTCAATGGCACGAGCATATTTAATTAATTTTTCATAGTAATTATCATCGGGTGATGCTTGGCCAATAAAAAAACCTAATTTATCAACTTTCGTCATACGTTCAGGTATATCTTCTCGAACTTGTAATGACTGGTAAATGAATGATTAGAAAGATGATAGCAATGTTTTCTTCTCTACTTACAACATAAGTTGCATCAAGTGCTGCAAGTAATGTAACTAAATTAGCTTGTCGATATATTTTTGAACCAAAGCATGCAACGATGGGAGATTTTGAACCGATAGTTATTGCTTTTTTAATACCAGCCGATGCTGCATCAGAATAACAACGTACATCATCGAAATCTCGATTGACTGGACCAGTTGGTGAATAAATCTATTAAAAAAGAAACGATCCTACGTTTAAATATGAACATTGGATCATATGACATACAAGACGTTTGCCTGGAACATGTTCATTGAAAAGAAGTGAAACTTCATCATCAAAATTTTTGTTCAACTAAAAATTCAAAAAAAAAAGATATTGATGAGTAGACAGCAATCAAAAGCTTACTTCACTAAACGATTGAAGGCCTTTCGTCACAGAACTATCGAGAAATTCTGTAATTTCATCCAATTGTGTAGCAATAACAACCAAAGAATCATATTCTGTCAATGGTGAAGATAAATTTTTCACTAAATTAACATCTCTAGAAAAAAAATCAATGACAATAACTTCAAGAAAATCAATTAGATTTTGACATACACGACAGTGGCCAATTGATTTAAAGCCATCGTCAAACTATCTCTATGATCTGCAACACAAAAGAAGATGAAGTGAAGACAGATTTACATTTTCTTCGTACTATTTATGTGTTTGCAAAGGAAGAAAAAGAATGATAAGACAAAAAAAGGAACTGTTTTCTTTTTTCTTTCTCTCACTTTTATACCTGGATTCGGTTCTTGAGTAAATACAACGTTGAGAGAACAATATGAAAACGTTTTACTTATCATAGTAATTTATCACATTCATCATTATCGAGCACTTAAATTCGAGAACAAACTAAGAAATGTATGATAAAGCAGTATTCAGAAAACAATAACTAAGATTATCTTCTTCTTATTTTCAATGTGGCATGGAGAGGAATTTCAGTTTTCATAATCAAACACATAAAATCTCGTAATGTTTTGATTATACAGTAAAGAAAAAGAAATCAATATAAAGGTATACAAATTCATAAAAATGTCATCTGTTAGTGAAAAATAGGACAAAAAAATAAGCCTAATACAATTGATACGAAGCACTCAAAGATAGTAAGTCGAAAACAAAAGTTTTCTATGGTAAAAATATACGTTGATATTCTTCGATTGGTGTACGACACAGTGGACATAATTCTTCACCACGATTTCTTGATTGTAAAGTTTGTGCACATGAATGACATAAACCTATATGTGAACATGGTTGTAGACTATAAATAACTTCATTTTCCATACAGATAATACATTGAACACGAGTATTAACATTATTATCTGTTGGTGTCGTATTATTTGCTGGTGGAATAGCAGGTAATCGACGTCTTGATCGTTGATATTTATAATAATACTTGTATGCTAAATAGGTAGCTGTGCCCAAAGTAATCAAACCAAAAAAAATACCGAAAGATCGAGCAATTGACGAACGAGCACGATATTCAACCATAATTTCATCGCGAGTTGATCGAGTTAGTAGACCGCCAAATTTTTCATGTCGAACAAGATGCCAAATACCATTGGATTGTTTTTCTAGTCGACCAACACCGGTTAATGAAGTATCGAATAATAACATTTTTTCTTGTGTTTCAACACCTGAATAGATCAAAATAGATTTGATTTTGTTTGCATTAAAAAGACTCGAATCTTTCGCTATCTATCTTTTAGTTTTTACTGTACCTGTTGATATATCTCCAAGAATTGAATCTACAAGTTTTTCTAAACGAGAAGATCCATTAGGTTCAAACTTGAGATAGATGACTTCTAATTGATCTTTAATTGAATCGAATTTCAATGGAGTTTCAATACGAATATAGTTTCCTGATGATGATGCAAGTCGAAATGGTACAAAGCGTGTTAGATCACTTATTATCTTATTGGTTTCGGCCCTTTATATTGAATAAGCATGAAATTTCGTTATGTATTTTTTTCAATAGTGCTATCGGTTAATAAAATATTTACCAAACATTACGAATTTTTTCAAGTTTTTTCTCTCGTACAATTACTTGTTGAATAACACCTACAGTATTTGGATGATATTGTGATTTTATTACTGCATTAGACTTTCCATCGTTTGCTCGAATCAATCCTCGTACAACTGCATAATCGATAAAATTCGTCGATGTTGAAGATTTTTTTAAATCATTTATATCAATATCAACTGCTTCCTATAAAAAATAAAACAATGCCAAGATATTCAAGCTTAACTTCAATAAAATTCTATTTAGTTGCTGGAGAAAAAAACCCCTCTAACAAATTACGATCATGATGACCTCAATGGGACGTAGAATGCTAGAAATTGCTTGTGTGTGAACACGAAGACTGAAAGTAATCCGATGTTTTCAGAAAAACAAAAATAAACAACACGCCTAATCTAAATTTTCTATCTTGCTACGGAAAGACAAATGATATTTTCATAATCTAATTTGGGTCTCAAGTTATGACTAAGCAAATGGTAGTAGCAAAAAATTGAACATTACACCGATACCATTCAAATCTGAAAAGAATATTTTTGCATGCATGTATCGTTTTTACAGCATGATGAGAGTTTCAGAGAATTTCGCATTGAACTATTGTATTAATCATGCTATTAATGATACAAGCAAATTTAAAAAAACAAGATGTGAGACGTTCTAGAAGACGTTTTTAAATAGAAATAATCATTACATGATTGCCTATGTAATAATAATATTTGAGAGTACAAGAAATTATACGATGATATCTGAACTTGACGTTAGTTTTAAAAAATACTGGATCCGTAAGATGACGATGTTTTGAAAGCGCACGAAATTAACAACAGTAAGCCTTTTCAAGTTTTACCTTAGTTGCGTAATCCTCAAAATCTTCCTTTTTATAGTAGTAGAGTTTCTCGAACTGCTGGTTGGAGATGGGTACAAGGGGAGGGGTGCTTATAACTGAGGATTCATAGAGGAGTGTGATCAACTGTTAGAATGCAATATTTCATTCGATTGCCAAAGTTAAAACGCTGTATTTTTCAACTCGGAAAAGAACCTACAGATGCATTGATTTCTCATAATCATCTTAGCACCAGGTTCATTCAAACAATTGTTTAATAACAGTAAATTTCGTTAAAAACATGTTTTATCTTAGATATAGCTCGCTCGTCGTCGAAAAAAGGTGTTAGTCGTTTCAAGTTTTAGTGAAATAACACATTACAAAGCAACGACGAAAGTGAATTTGGAAGCACGGAGACTTTCAAATTTGTTACGTCATTGTTAACCAGCCTATTGAAGTCATTTGTAACAAACATTGCAGTTGTAAGAACTAAACGATGACTAATCTAAATATTGACGTCATACAACTAATCAGATTGCTGCTGCTGTCTATCCAAGCATGTTAAAAGGAATATGGAATTAGAATATAAAGATTGTAACTTCATTACTAAGAAAATTTTCATTCAAGAAATTTTCATTTACATGGAAGCACACGACGAGAATTCGAAGATCTAAAGACTAATATTCAATAATGTGTTTTTCTCTTCGATACTTTTTCAGAAGTCATGCAATAAAAAGTATTGTTCACCTATGTTAATGAGACTTCTGCAAACAAAATCTAAACTGGGCAATATTACAACTCTTATTATTCTGCTTTATCATACATGTTATTCAAGCTTTCTTTTTTGATAGCATGAATAATCACGTCCGTGAATAGTTTATTCAATGTTAATCAATCGACAACTAAAGATCCAATATTCCTAAAAAATTCTGACACTTGTTCATGCATAAACATCTACCTGTAGAGCAGCCAATTGTCTATTTTCGGATCTCCACCAATAATAACATGCATACGACACACCAATTTCACCGATGAGCCATAGCCAAGCCCAATCAGACATGGTCTGAAATATGTATAGAAACAAAAAACGAAGTTATATTTTGTTTTATTAAGAAACAATATGGTTGTGTTTTTGAATTTTTATTCATAACAAGTAACAAAACAAAAAGTAAACACCAACACATTAATTTTTAGATTTTTTGCGTTTTAATTGTTGTTGTTGAAGAAATTCTTTAAGTTTAGCATCACGTATTTGTGTTTTGCGTGCAAGTTTTTTACCGATTTTTCCTTTTTTCTTATTCGATTGAATAATTAGTTCTTTTGGTTTTACAAAATTACAATTAGTTCTTTTCTCTTCTTGCTTCTTAACAAATGTTTGTCGATCGATTTCACTCAATACTGAATTATCCAAAGCAATCATATCTGGTTGAATCTAAATTTGAACAAAGAAATGATAGTCAATTTTTATGATTCAAAAGACGTATCTATCGTACTTTATCAAGTAATTGTTTAACTTCTGCATGTTTTCGTTGTTTTTTCGTTTGATATGGATTTGCTTCTAAAGTATCAAAATTTGCTTCACCTGCACCAGGTACGAGTAATGAAATAAATCCTCGTTCATGTCCAACACCTAATACATCTTCATATGGACAAAAAGCTAATGACGATGCCGATGAACCATTCGAACATCGATGAGTAAGATAACGAGGCAGGTCGTTCGATCGAGTTTCATCTTCATACAAATCCTTGTAAATCTAAAGAAAGAAAACGAAATCTTTTGTAGGAGTGAAATCATTTGATGTAGTTTGGAATTCGATGCTATTATCATGCACTCTTTCATTTTTTTCGAATTGATGATACAAACGACTGTTGGTTGCAAACTACGGAATTCAAAGCTTCAATTTTTAGCAAAATTGACATTATTCGACACTGGGAAAAAAGAAGGAAGTATATTTCTGACACCAAATCCCCGCATAAGCTTGGTCTTGATAAACTAATGAGACGGTTTTGCTATGATCTCCTATCGTTGCCGAGTATCGCTCTTTCTATTTTTCAAGTTTTCTTTTAAATCTGACGCAATGATGCTCAACAAATTTTCGGATGCAATTCATCAGTAAGTAACGATGTCTGCAAAGCGATACACAAGACTATTACCCATTTCAAAAAAGAAGGCGGGTGGATACAGCTATAATAGCTGTATCCATCCGCCTTCTTTTCTGAAATGGATAATAGTTTTTTTATGACTAGATAAAGAAAAAGAGTTTGACTTATCTTTGAAAATGAATAACATCGACTAATTTTAATGGAAACGGTTTTGTAAATTTTTCGAAAAATATTTTGATTTCAAAACATAGCTGATAAGATATCTCAAATAATGAGGCGAGATACTCGAAAAGTAGAACTAGTCTAAATGAGAATGAAAAAGGTTGATGTCTTCAAGCTAATTAGTTTTCGAGATTTTGGCAGATAGTCACTCGTTGTTTCGAGTATATCTAATGATACTATATGACGATATATGTTCTTACAATTGACAGTATCCCTATCATAAAATAGTAGTCACAAAACAATCAATGTTCTCTCAGACTTTTGTAGTAGTCTATCATGCATCAGAAGTTCTAGAGGTTGAGCACAAGAACTATTCGAAAATTCAATGTTTTAAGTCGAAGTTACAAACAATAATAATTTTAAGCGAAGAGATATCGAATGATAGTATACACTTTGAAAAACATCTGAAATACAAAGATATTTTTCTTTTAAAGAAACATGCTAGTTTTGAGCTCATTAAAACTTGATTCTAGATGCACTAATTATTGAATACCAATAATTGAAAAGATGCATGTCACATTTTCTAAACTATGGTCAGGTGGAAAGTGATGTTTTCTTATGAGAATAGTGCGAGTATGATTTATTTCCAGGTCGGAATCGTTGTAAAAGTTCAATCCATCGACAAACGTAAATGAGATACTATGTCAAACTATATGTACTACTCAACTATGGCCTTTTCGAATGATAGAATCAAGGGATGATGAAAATATTGTGCACTCCTCTTATATTTTATGTTGCCACTAATAAGATAAACTGCGTCGCATATGTTACATTTTCATTACCTCAACAACATCTCGGTAGCTTGCTGCTAAAAGTTTCTTTTGGCTGAATGCTAATGTTGATGCTCCATTTGATGATGTACGATATTCATGTAAACATTTATAATTTCTTAAATCCCAAATTTTTAATTTAGCATCCACACCACTCGTTGCCATATAACTAAAGATAATTCACATGCATATTTGAAGAGAGAAACAAGGATGTTGTAAAACTTTGCCTTACGTTCCCGTACTATCAATTGTTACTGATCTCAATGTTGACTTATGCGCAAGCATTTTAACCAGTGGTTCACGTTGATTGGGTGACCAAAATGTTAAAACTCCACCAGCATGACCAAGACCAATAAGTGCATTCGAAGGATTCTGACACATAACTGATGTACCACATTTACCATTTCCATTGGCTATTCTTGTATTATAAGAAGCTACCTTCTTGCCAATCGATACATCTATATATGATAAATATCCTGCTTCGTTCTAAAACGATACTGTCAAGAATTATGCACTTAAAAACAAACTATCTCTGTTTACTGTAGCAGCAAGTAAAAAGTGATACGGTAAAAATTCTAGATGTAATGAACGATCGAGTACTTTAAGACAATGTACTTCAACACCTTGATTATCATAGATGTAAGTCCATTGTCGTTGTGCAACAGCATACATTGTTTCAATGTGTAACCATCTGATAAAAGATAATATCAATAAGGAAGTATGATTTTGATGTAAATATCTTACTTGACATCATTCACTTGTTCCATAACATTCATTTCACAGTGCAACTTTTTTGTTTGCCAATCGAACGCAGCAACATGACCTTTTCTACCGCCTAATAATAAATGCCTAAAACATTCAAGTGAAACAAAAGTATCGATTTAATAAGCAACCATTGTTTTCATATTTCGCTTCCAAACGTCTTACCTTCCATTTAGTGTATAATCAATACGATAAGGTCCATAAAGTGGAAGTTCAAGATCAAAGCGTTTTTGTGCACTGAAAATATCGACTGATGATTTAATATCTGCTTGAGTTAAATCAATTGTTCGTTGTTCTTCATCATCAATCGTACTTGGATCAATGTAACTGTTGAGAAAGACACACAATCCAAATTAAGTTAATTTTTACGATTTTACCCTTCTTCTTCGACATGTAAAATTTCTGTACGTGTTGTTTGTCGGGTTGCAAATTTGGCTTTGCGTTCTTTTACATTAAGCCACTTTCTGGTTCGGCGAGTTGTCATTTTGAACAACAAACAAATACAACTTTTTCCTGAAAACAAAAATTAAAAATTGCTAGAGGGGAACCCACTGAGTCACAAACGAATTTTAAGTATAGAAAAAAAAGAAAGTTATAGAGCGAGCCAACACGCAATCAATATATGACTAATAGATGGCGCATTGATTCAATCCATTGGCTGTATAGTTAAATATTTCTGCGCTGAACGAAATCTATTACATGATTCGAGAATCTGTTTTTCCGACAGATTTTCATAATCTGAATACTTTATAGTTTTGTTGCATGTCTACTAATTAGTTGATCGGCCTCAACGGTTCAAAGATTTGCCATATGTCACTGCAACACATACCAATCATATTTGAGTGTCATCTATTTAAATTCAGAGTCCTTAAACCATATTTTAACCACCCTTCATGCAATTTAAAACAGTATGAAAATACTTTAAATTCCAATATGAAAAAGATATTAACTTTCATAACTCATGAAATCTTTGTTTTCTTTATGTTCTTTCAAATCTGAGTACATCATCACTTATTATATTTCAACATTGCTAGTACCAATAAGTGGTAGCATTAAATCATTGTTTTATCGCGTTTCTTGCATGAAGTATATTAACCTACTACGATATGTCTAATTTAAATGAATGTCTGACTACCTGCTGCTGTTCACTTGGTTCCTTATCAAAATTCTAGCAAAAATATTGATATTCTTTTAGGTAAAGATGCCCACGTTTTGTCGTCTGAGCAGTTTGTTTGAGGGAAGACAAAATGTATGGCATAAAAACATCCGAAACAGCAGTAGATAATAAGAAAAGACTATATGACTGCTATAAAATACATGAGAAGTTTTTCAAAAGTCAAATATTTATTTCGAGTTTTATGTAATATAAGTACACTAATATTAGAACTTTTTTTATTTGCTGTTATTCATTTTTGTATATCCCTTTCATTTTGTCTATATAAAAATGTTCCAAGTCTACACTATTGTGCCCTACCGATGTTGTATGATTGAATTCTGAAAAAGTCGCATGTACTTTAAAGCAGTCATATGATTGATCATTCAGCAAACGAATGTCTACGAATTAGTGTAGCACATTTCAAGTGTATACGAGCACCTTCCTAATATTCAGTATACAAATTAACGAATCGGGATGAATGCTTCATCAAAAGTAACTTTTTTCCTATATGAGTACAATTAACTGGCAAATGAAAGGATAGAGACCAATTGGCTATGTTGCGATGAACCCGATGAGACCCAAATTTGTCAATTTCGGGGCACAATGAGCTATGTGGCTGAAAACGAAGCATACGCAACGTTATATCTCAGGAGAGAACATCGGTGCTTGCTAAAAAATGCTGTTTTGTCATTAGTTCTATCATCAAGGTTTCCTATCACAAAAGTATTCTATGATCAATGCTGCGCCAGAACAAAAATGAATCCCAAACTCAGTGACCACATAGAGTCGTAATAGTGAATGCGCAAGATAAACGTTTTGTCTGACTGTTATCAACAGTAAAAGCAAAAGAATTTGATGTTCTTTGCAATTTATCTTGGGTCTATCATGTGATTATATTTTGCAAGATACCTAGACAACTTCCATTACGACTCATATTTTTCAAATCAGACTTTTGCTCTATAGTTTTCGTACGGCCAAGAATGATTAATTTTCAAGTTTTACTAGTTAGTCGTACTATATAAGATGTATAGTACAATAGTATGGAATCAAGAAAAACTTGATCTATTATGTGCCTTTGTCTTGTATTGTTGCAATACAGCATGTTTATGTTTTACTTCAGACTTGTTTCATGAACTGCGCCGTCTTCTGTCTACTCTTAATTTTGGTTAATCTTCATTCACGTGTATTGCCTTGCATGCAAGCATGGGATGGTGGAGGCACTGGTGCTTGGTATCGTGTTGACACGTCATGCTTATACGCATTTTCATCAACAACATTGACACAGTGCTTACCAGAAATCAGCATACCAGCTAATGTGACATCCGTGACCGATGGCTTTTATGTTAGTCTCGGAATCTTTAACCGTGTGAATGGTGCTGGTCTCGATATTGGTCTTACATATGAGCCTCGAACTAATCTATGGTGGTCGTACGCTAATGATGCTCGAAGTTGGAAATCTGGTAATATTTCGGTCGATTCATCTATAAATCATTGCATCAATATATCATTATCGATTTCTGGTGGCTATGTTAAGTATCTGATTCGGAGTAGTAACGGTACGACAATATTAGGTCAAGATTTATATTTTCCATCACAACTCAATCCACAATTGAACTTAACTATTAACAGTTCTAACATAGGTTTTTATCGTTTCGATAGTATTGCTCAAACTAAAGAAACACTGAAGAGCGGATCTCGTATGATTCATGCACAACTGATCGAATGGCTTCTTGAATTGGAGTCACACGTATTCGTGCCAGCTCGAGGTAATTACATGGCTACGGAAATCCAAGGTTATCATCCTGGTCCATGTTGTACGAAAGATGAAATCAAAACAATACTTGTTTATAATGAGACAGAATGGAATCAAGCTGATATCTCTATTTCTTATGATTGAGCACTCATTTGTCTTTATTGATGAACAAAAACTCATGCAGAGAAAAAAATACATCGTTCTATTCAGCGATAGTTTGTCATGAATTGGTAATTTCGAGAAGTATTGCTAGTAAAGAAGTAGTGAATTTAAACAAGAAAATTATATAATACTGGAGTATTGCCGCAACATTTATTTTATTCATTGTCTTTGACGTTTCTATAATAGGATCCACATATAGACATCGAACTTCTTTCATCATGTAAAGGCGTTCAAAAACAAACTGTTAAAGAGCAGATTAGAAACATACCGTTCAACAAATTGTGCAACTTAATGAATGTATAAAAGTCAATGTAACCAAAGATTAGTAGCATGGTTGTAAAAGATGCTCCACCGCATACAAATATCTACTGAGATACTGACATACTTGATATATCTGATTTAGTTTCTTAAGTTTGAGGAAAGGTTTCTTGTAAGTTCTACTCTCGTTGCGACATTGGCGGTCGAAGAGCTAATAGACAAAATAAAGAGTATGAAATTGGTTAACATTTGGCATAATGATTAACAATCAACGTTGATTCTAAACGAGAATCCCTAAATGAATCCTCAGACAGTCCCTCTGGAGTATTGAGATAGTGATTGTTTAAGCAACTTGTAAGTGCCCCCTCACGCCTATGATATATACCAAATTCTTTCTTTTTCTAGTTGACTTTTTCAGAAAAATCCATGAATCCTGAGAAAATTTGGCTGTCATTACATGATGAGTCTACAGATTTCTGAAGAAATACTTTAAAATCCACTTATTTACTTTTTCACAATATTTTTTGTACATGTACATTTTTTATGAGTCAAAATTCATTTTTCTGAGAAAATGTTTAGCATTTTTCTAAAAGCATCTTCTACTTAATCCTTTCGTCATTCCTTGCCTCAGAGAATGAGGTCTGTCGATCGAATATTAACTCACGTTCAAAAGATAAGTTATCATTGAGAGGGCTCAAGTAGAAATCCAAATGATATCTAGCTCTAACAAAAAAATTAATTTCAAAAATAAATTATTGTCTTTTGAAACTTCATTAACTTTCACAATTTTATTGGTGCGTAAGAAAACGTGTGAATATAAACCTACACTCCCTAATGAATCTCTCTGGGAGTCCTTGTCAGGAGTCCACGGCGATTCTCTAAACGATTCTCGACTAGTGATTAACTTAACCTGAGCCGGACAAAAATCTAAGTCAATCTGCTTCAAGTCTATCTACGATAGGTCCATATCTAATTATCTATAACGAGATTACATAATTGACATGATCTATCATGTTATTTCACCAAATTTTAACTCGTTATACCAATCTTTTTGCATGATTAAATTGAAGAGATATCCAACTTGGTGTCGCTTTCCGATCTCTAGGCAACCGGTAGCTATTCATTTCTTTGTAACCTAAGATTTGCAAAGGCTCTCAACACTCATTTCATTCAACGTTGAATAGATATCAATGAAAACTAGTGATCTATCTTACAAATACTATATATTTGAATGTGTCGACTTGAAAAACCGATAATCAAATCGAATACCATCAGTAACATATATTCTTCTACATAAACGCACATTGTCCACCTTGCAAATGTTTGGTATCAACGAATGTTACAGTCACCGAAATATTTGTTGCAATGGTATATAATTTCAATCGTAGTTTTTTTTTTAAGTGTGGCTCATTCAATTAAGATTGAAGAGTGTATAATCGACTGATTAAAAAAGTCAATGGAAATATTATAGTTATGACCAGAGATCCGAAAATCGCCGAGTTTACTCGCCTCGCCTCTTGGCGGTGCGAGGCGAGCCGAGTCGGCATTTTCTACACCGCGGCGAGCTCGAGTTGACTTTTTAACCCCAGGTCGTTCGTTCCGGAGACCGGAACCCGCAGGCAACGGGATATTTTCCGGCTACTTCCTGCCGGTTCCGGTGTATTTCCGGCCAGAAAAACCACCGGAACATGGAAGCAGTATTTCCGGCCGGATTTATCCGTACCCGGAACCTGGATATTCTGGAGACTTCCGGAAACCGGAAATTTCAAGGAAATACCACGGATCAGCCAGGAACCAACCGGAACTATGGCAAGTTCCACCAGGATCCAACCAGAATATACAACTATCTGGCAAAGAAGCATCAGAAAACAGTCGGAGACCACCGTATTCCGACCAAATTATTTCTCCTTTGGAAATCAGGCCTCCGCTTGAAAAACAATTACATCGCATATTAAAATCTCATTTATATCGTTCCTTGATATCCAAATCATCGATTTACAAAAAAAGACCTTTAAAGGTCTTTTTGGGATTTTTTTTCTAATTTCTTTAATTTAAGGACGATGTCTATACCCGGGGTAGTTTACCGTATTTTGATGGGGTCGCTTGAGAATTTGAGATTTTTTACTTAATTTGTTATTGGTTTCAGAGCATTAATTTGTATTCGAAATTTTTTGATAAAAATTTGAAATGAAGGTCCTTCAGAGACTTCAGAAGCGTCACTTACCTCGATTGAAGACTCAGGAAAGTCTCAAACGCTGGTGTTTAACATGTGTGCTGTTCATACACATATCGTTTTCGGTTTGCCAAAGTCTAAAAATCTGATTTTTAGGTCTTCGGACTGACAATTCCCATTTTTGTGACAAAAGCGAGTTTGGAGAGAGATGTATAATGTTTCACTAGAATTTTATTTGTTCCCAGGGTATCTTCTTGTATTGTTTTAGGCTTTTTTAAAAAAGAAGTAAAAGCCGGCTTCGAAATTCCGAGACTTCACTTAGTAATTGTGAGTATTTAGCGCTGTTTGTGAAACGGCCAGATGAGTTTTCGTGAGCTTAGTGGAAACGGTCAGATCTGAGCCGTGTTCTCTCCGGATGGGAAAATTGCCTTTTCCGTTATCGGTATCCCGTTAGGAAATGGTCGGATCTGCACCGTATGTGGTCCGGACTTGGAAACGGTGTTTTCCGTCGACGGATCCCGTATAGGAAACGGGAACCGTATCAGTGGATACGCTCCGGTGTCCGGAATTGCTGGAAGTTAGCCGGAACCGATTTCGGAAACTGGCTTCTGGAATTCTTCGGAATAACACGGGATCCGGCCGGTTCCCGCCGTGCGTCTCGGACCTGGGACTCGCCGAGTCGACTCGCCTATACTTAGAATGTTATTTTTGATGAATAAATGGAAAATCTTTAAGGATATCTTTCGATTTTATGCAACTCTTTCTAAGCGTTTCCATTTGTAGTGAAGTTTATCAAATCGGGACAATAAATTAGTGTGCAAGGTGTCTCAACAATCAGCTTAAAAGAGAAAACTGTATATCTCTACAGAGTGAGGAACAAATGATGTGATGTTTTTCGTGATGGTAGAAGATACTTCCAAATTTCTATTCAAGAAGTAGCAGCTTATTGTAACGAAATATATTTACTGTTCGTTGGTGTATCGGGATATATAGAATTGCGTATATATCTTGATAAGGTAATGGATAGTGAATTGTTGAAGGTTATAATTAGAATAACCAGGAACGTTTGGATAATACAGAATATCGAAGATTTATTATATGATTAATTAAAGACACATAAGTAAGCGGTACTCTGCTGGTAATAGGTATACGTAAGTGTTACACAAAGTAGAATACACACAGTAAGTTTTCTTGTGTATTCACTACGTTCGTGCGTGCTTCTCTCGACTTGATTTTCTACCACTCTCTTCTCTTATTGTTTAGAACTAACTCCACTCTTGACCACAAAACCGAATGCTCTCTAACATACTAGTCATCAAGAGAATATATCAAGAGAGGAAAAATAGAGAGACAACAGAAAGGGAGAAACAGAGAGAAACAGAAGAAAGGAAGAGATAGAGAAAAGGAGGAAATAGAGAGAGATAGAGAAAAGGAGGAAAGGCAGAGGAAGACTACGCGTCGCCGAAGCGAGACTAAGGGGTGTCGTGTAAAAGGACGTCTACGTCTTGTTGCAACTCCCGACTGATTCCGTCCTATACGAGGGACGTCCTTCTTGGCATACTTATTAACACACTTCAAATATAGCATCATCTACTTGAACTGGGAGCTTGAATTTTTCCAACACACTTCTGTCGGTCATCAACCACAAAAAATAGAAACATATCCTAAATTTGATTCACATATTTCACTTTGTAAAGCTTGTTATATTTATCATTTTGGTTAAAACATTTTTCTATTTTCATTAAGAACTGATGGTATCGGAGTCAAAAAACTAGAAAATGTCGTTTGCGGCTTTGACCAATACTATTTGCCGTTCTCTAGTATTTTGACTCGGGGAACACCTCTTCTTGATGAACATGGAACATCTGTGAAGCAAAATGATCAGCAAATAAGACCTCTAAAAATATGATTTGTCAGTAAGATCTCGAGTAGTGTTGCTATTTTGTTCCCTGTCCAGAGGAGTACTTTATCAAACTTTAACTAATGTCACTGGTGTTTTCAGATCTTTTCAGTGTAAACAGATTTTAGAGGATTTTGCGAAGTTCGTTAAAATAGAGAAAACTCAAGGATTCAAATAAAGTATTACATAATTTTGAAAATCTAAGAACAGAGGAATTTGCATCGGATTATAGAAACTCCAAATTTATAGAGTATCTTTCGCACAGAAATGTGAATTTTTCTCTTTCGAATAAGTGATAATAATTTTAAGTGATGTTGTTAAATCTTTTACTGATGAATAAAAACTTTCAAGTAACCTCTAACAACACGAAAAAAATGAGCTCGTTTGATCCTAATCGTGTGCAGCTATGCAGTTTTCTTTTTCCTAGATGACTTTTAGCACACTCTGGATACACGTATATTTAATAATTCAGTATAGTCTAACTATTGCACTGATGCAGTTCTCAGAGCATTGTTTAAACGCTTAGTAAAAAAATGAATGTTCTTTATTTATTTGATTATCATTAATATGTTTGTTCTTTTAACTTATTTAAATGTATAAAATGTTCTTTATTTGATTGTATAAAATAAAAAGATAGTGATTTTATGGGTGGTTGAAAAACTATACCTAACGACCCAGGACGAACAATCCGACAGTCGGATCCTGTTGGATCCTAGCGGAAAATTATCGGATTTTATCCGATCTGATGGGAATTCCTCGGAAGTTGTCGGAATCCTTGGTATTGGATTCCGACAGGAAGTTGTCGGAAAGTGTCGGAATGGCCCGGATCCTGTTGGAACCCTGAAAATCCACCACTTTCCGACATCCGACAACTTCCTGTCGGAATCCAATACCAAGGATTCCGATAAATTCCCACCGGATCCGATGGGGTGAGTTCGACCTGGGGAGGGAACATTCTCAGATGATTAAAACCAATCGTGGTCATATTTGCTGGGTAATCAGATGTTGTCCTAAATACATCAAATATATAAGGGTTCGTGCCATTGCTGTTCCGTTGCAGAGATATGAACAAGGCAAATAGCACAATAGATGGCGCCACATTCAATGTGCTATTTCTTTAATTTGGACTTTAGCGAAAACTTTGCTTTCGTTTGAAACATCTCATTGTTATTTTTATGTGTTCTTTTACTCTTTATTGTATGATTCTAAACTGATATGTTAAGCATTCAACAGGAAAAATAGTTCCTAATTACGAAATTCTCTTTACTCTGTTTATGAGTGAATTGACGCATGCCCAGGAGGATCATTCCGACCGTTGGGTCCAATCGGATACCTGTCGGATCCGATCATGTTTCTATTGGAGTTTCTCTTATCCGACGAAATTCCATCGGATTCCTGGTTGCGATCCGACATTCGGATCCCTTGTGTTGGATTTTATCGAATCCTACTCTCGGAATCCGATTGGATTTCATCATAGAATAAAACAGGCCTCCACTATTAGGATTAAATGCTAATTCGTACACAAATAAGAAAATAGGTTTCTTCCGTCGAATCCGTTACTGTTTCCACAACCCGGATTCCCATAAGATTTCATCAGATCGTACGATCCAATCGGATTCGGTATCGGGTTCATTCACCTGGGGGGGGGGGTCTAGTGGGTCTTTCTGAATTCAGATGAATTCTGAATTCTGAATTCATATACACATGTACATATACAATACATGTGTTTTTTTTGGAACAGGGGTCAAGGGAGTCTTCCTGAATTCAGATGAATTCTGAAGTCCGAATTCATATATAGCTACATGTATATTTACTAAGCGTGTGTTTTTTTCCGATTGGGGTCTATGGGTTTTTCAGGGGTGAGTTTAGAATTAAAAAAAAGGAATTTTTGTCCTTAACTTTAAGGTCGTTTTATTTCGTATATATGGAATACGTTCCTCTTTCTTCACACGCACATACACAGACACGTATCGATTGTCTAATCCGAATCGGAAAACACACATATATGTATATATATATATATATATGTCAAAGAGAGAGAAGAAAAGATCGAAGAGAAAATATATGTGAGGGCATCGGCCTATAACAGGGGTTATAGGTTGTGTACCATAGATGTCCATGGCGGCGCGACCGCTGCCGCGCTGCCACGGCGCCGCCACCGCGCCGCTGCGGTAGCGGCAAAAAATTTTAATAAGACGTCGCGGCGCGGCAGCGGCGCGGTAGGTTTTCCAAAATGCTATCGCGGTGGCGGCGCGGCAGCGACTGTTTATATTTTTTCATCGTCGCGGTGCGGCGCGGCAGCGGTTAAAAGTTTTGAAAAGAAAATTTTAATTTTTGTATAGAGAAATCATAGACTTGAGATCATTATTCTAACATAATTTGCGTCATAGAATTTTTCTCGGTCAGTGTAGTATTATATCTATTTCTTCATTTAAAACAAACACAAGTGTTACTAGAAAACGACTGAATGATGATAGTATGTCAGAGCTTGTTACTTTATGTTCCTGAATATATTTGTGATTTCGTTTTACTTGATATACATATATCAATAGTTAATAATACGTAACCATATAGTAATTTCAGGTCTGTTATGATGGTCCATTAATAAATACTGGCATTTTTTAGTCCGAAGTTTCGTTTACTTTATGTGCACTATAGCAACATTGGTAAATTTCTTTAAGAATTTTTCATACAGTGAATGAAACAATATGCTTTTTTTCATTGATTATACTTTGTTTATATCAATCCAATGTTTGTTTCTTCTAATTACGTCTGCGTTAATGAGTTCTTATACAGTTGTTTCAGCCTCAGCGTTTGACAAGTTTTACGACCTTAAGGATTTCCTTGTTGGAGTTTCACATTTTACTGTGACATATGACTTAAGGTACCATACTACTAGATAATTGCTATGCATATAAATAAACACGTCACTGGTGGTGGATATCAAAAGTGTGTACTTTGTTTTTCTCGTTAATTAGAAGCAAAGAAAACCGAATTCAATGAATG